>JBAKBP010009674.1:0-82381 GCA_037953745.1 Lithodes maja
GATGGATGAGGAGGACTGTAAACACCAATAATAACACCTTAATAAAGCCATCTGATATAAGGATAACTAATAGTGCTAAAGATGATGGAGGAGGAGGACTGTAAACACCAATAATAACACCTTAATAAAGCCATCTGATATAAGGATAACTAATAGTGCTAAAGATGATGGAGGAGGAGGACTGTAAACACCAATAATAACACCTTAACCTGTTAAGCGCTAAATAGCCCTAGGAGCTAGGGTAGTTATTTGTGTATTTCTAGCCTTGGATTCTGACAGAATTCGTTATATTTACAATATAGACATTATTGTTTTCGGTATGCTTTTATTTTACATATATGATGTATATATGAACCTTCAAGAGTGCTAAAATAAGTGGGAAAAGCATTTGGGTGGTGAAAACCGAAGATATTGGCCACCCGGGTCGTAATGTCGGAGGGCTGCAGTCAACCCTCCTCTCTCGCTGTCTGTGAGGTAACTGAGGGCGGCGGGGCGGTCTGGGCTGGTGTGTGTGTGGTACATATCGATCTTTTCTGCAACCCACTTGTGCTACATTATCGCGGGGAGAGAAAAATAACCGATAAATGATGATATAAGAGGGAAAATAGTGATAATTGAGGAGGGGAGGGAGGGGGGAATAAGGTGGGGGAGGGGGGTGGGTGAGATTTACATGATGAGTACTGGAGGGGAATTGTCTCACCTAGAGACAAATTTTTTTTTTTTGATAGGCCCTTTTTTTTTGGAAAGCTTTTTTTATGGTCCTGCTTCCGTGAGGCCTATCGCGTTCCCTATAGGACATCCGTGAGCCTATCGCGCTTGCCGGGTTAATAAAGCCATCTGATATAAGGATAACTAATAGTGTCTAAAGATGATGGAGGAGGAGGACTGTAAACACCAATAATAACACCTTAATAAAGCCATCTGATATAAGGATAACTAATAGTGCTAAAGATGATGGAGGAGGAGGACTGTAAACACCAATAATAACACTTAATAAAGCCATCTGATATAAGGATAACTAATAGTGCTAAAGATGATGGAGGAGGAGGACTGTAAACACCAATAATAACACCTTAATAAAGCCATATCTAATATAAGGATAACTAATAGTGCTAAAGATGATGGAGGAGGAGGACTGTAAACACCAATAATAAACCTTAATAAAGCCATCTGATTTAACGGAAACTAATAGGGGCTAAGATGATGAGGAGGAGCACTATGATGATTTTGGGACCTATTGCAATTTCCTCTCGCGGCGCACAGGGGGTTTCTACAGGGTAAGACTGTTGCGCACCTATGATGATTTTGGGACCTATAGAATTTCGATAAAAAGTACATCATCGTGTAGGAATGTTTGCGTGCATCGCCCATATATTTGACCCCCAAAAAAATGTCTGGGGGGGGGGGGTGGAGGGAACGGTCCGTAGTTGAAAAATGTGGAGCGAATGCACCGCGCGGCTAGATTGTCATCGTAGCGGCGAGATTTCCCTGCCGAATATTTACGCGCGCATGGGATAGAAGGAGAGGGAGGAGGGGGTGGGTTACCGCGTATTATCACGTATATGTCCATTTTTGAGCCCTTTTAGCTATGTAGAGTATGTATACGTATGTAGGCCACCCATATAACAATGAATATGCCTCATAGTGACCAAAAATTGCAATATATAAGGGAATTATAAGAGAATTTTTAGGCGGGAAATGAAGATGTGTTGGAGGTTTGGCGGCAATTTATGAGCTGAGAGTGTGGTTTACGCCATACATATCACGTATATCTTGTACGTAGAGCACTGTCATGCTATAATACAGACTTGTACGTATGTATACGTGCCATATATAAAAATATATAGCGCATATTGACCAATTCATGCGATATTTACGCACATTATCAATGAGTTTCTATGCGTGAACCAAGGTGTGAGTGAGTTGTGCTGGGAATGAAAGGGGGAGAGGGTGTGTGTTACGCCATAAATATCACGTAAATCTTGTATTTAGAGCACTGTCATGCTATAATAAAGACGTGTACGTATGTAGGCGTCCCATATAACAAGGAATATACCGCATATAGCCCAATTGATGCGATATTTACGCAAATTGTGAATGTGTTTCTAGCAGACGGAAGCCTGAAAGGGTGGGTTGGGGGTGGGTGGGTGGGTGGGAGGGAGGGAGGAGGCATGCAGGGGTGCAGGAGGGAGTGAGTGAGTCGTGAAGAGAAGGAAGGCAGGCAGATCTCTAGATAGATAACCAGCTGTGTGACAATTGTGAAGGCGCCCGAGGCGTATGGATGCTTGGGATTTTGAACCTTATGTCTTCCAGGTGTCTGGTGTTTGTTGCCACCAAGAGTTTTACAATAACATGAGTCAGGAATGGAGAGAGAGAGAGAGAGAGAGATAGATAGAAACTGAGACATGCGTATGTCGTACATATAAATGGACTTCAGAATTGCATTTTATGGCAAGCAGACATTGCATTTTAGACACATGTGAAGTACCACAGAAACATGTAGGCCATTGACTGTCAATAAAGTACTATATTATAGACCACCAGCGACGGTGGTTAGTAAACACGTGCAGATTGCCTTTTGCGATAAAGGGCTAAATATAGAATGGTGTCTCCTTACACTTGCGAAAGGGTAGATTGCCACCAGAGAAACGTTTACTTATTTATTTCCAAGTAATATGCAATCTAAATGTATATTCGAGACCTACTGCAATTATTTGTATGACAGTCATGACTATGTATAATCCAATATACGCGCGTAGTCGAGACATAAGAAAGCTGGTTGAGCAATTTTCGACACCCACACAGTTATTATTCTTTTTTATTTACAATATTATACAATACAAATGTATTTGTGAAGAGTATTTTATCCATTATTGTATTTATACAAATTTGTTCCCAGACAGAGCTGCTGTGGCTGTGTAGCTGGGGCATAAAGGGAGCGGCAAGGGTCACCGCTTGACCGTGTGAAAATGAGTGGAGTCGCACTGAGAGGGGCAATTTTGCTGAATGTTTTGGCAATTTTGGACAGAATAAAGTTATATAATTACTAATTCTTGACAGAGACAAACTTTTATAAACCTTGGCATGATATAATTGATAATCCCATCAATTTACAAACGTAAATTGGTGGGATAATTCATTTTTTTTGTATATTGTCATTTCGATTGTAGACACGAAGTTTTGAGTGATATTTGGTATGAGCTCCTGTTGCATGGTTGGTAAGGTCGCGGACTGGAAACTCAAAGTGTGCTAGGGTTGTGTGATTGAATCCAGGGAGGGGGTTATGGGGAAGGTTTTATATTGTCTAGAACATTTTTGATAAATTTTTTTTTTTTTACAAGATCATGCCATTGTATTCAATAAATATGAAATATTCATAGAATATATCATATTGTAAGAATACAATGACATGACCTTGTGTTTTTTTTTTTTTATTGTTTTTTTATTATCTTAGTAGGTTTGACAGGATTTGTTGAACATATTTATTTTTGTACAATTCATTTGAGGTAAGAAAATAATTATATACACATGACTTTGGCTAATAACAAACATATATATTTGATATACTAAAAAAAATAAGGCATATTACATGTAAATCTTTGAAACTTATAAACTAAATAATGAAACATACAATTATATAATGTAAAAGCTATATCACAGGGACATCTTTGGAACTTATACATTATATAATATATATGTTACATTATGAGGTAGCGTGATCAATTTGTTCAGGTCAGGTAAGGTAGGGCGCGAGTCCAGGACAGGGCTGGGCAGGGGGCGAGTCCAGGGCAGGGCACGGGGCGAGTCCAGGGCAGGGCAGGGCAGGGCAGGGCAGGGCAGGGCAGGGCAGGGCAGGGCGACACTCAATAATTTTTGAAGGTGTGGTAGTCCCTGAAGCAGTCACCCAGGCAGAGTGGAACTTTGCACTCTGCGCACATTGAGGTGACTCTTTTTGTGACATGGGTTTCCTGACACTGGAGCTGCAGACAGTGCACTGTGCCTGCCTGTGACGAGTGCCAAGCAGCTCAGTGTTGATGGGGTAGTGTCTTTCGACACCCAGCTGGATACGGTCAGGAACGTGATCCCCACGCCATGCCGTACGTCTGTGAGTGGTGGTGCCATACTTCTCCAGGAGTTGGTATGAGACGTTGTACACGAACTCCCGGAATTTTAGTTTCTGGTTTGGGGCCATATTCTTTTTGACCAACCACAAGTTGTAGGCGTTCAGCATCGTTATGTCAACAAGGTGGAGGAGAGCTTGTGATACCACTTCACAGTCTTCCTCAGACACTCAACGCCTGACAGCTGACAGTCAGACTTGTCCACCATGCGCATGATTTTGGTGTAGTCCACTACCATGTCGGGGGGGGGGCTTGTAGATGGTCTTCCTGGTTCGGTAGTGGATTTGCCAGAATCCATCTGGGCACCTATGTGGACGGTGGAAAGCAGGTGGACGTCTCGCTTATCCTTTCACTTCAGGGCTATCACTTTCCCACACTTCTCGAGCTGCTTGAATTTCTGCCCCTTTCGTCGCTTTCTTCGCACATGCCTCTCGCGGTGTTCCTGGGCCAGGTCGTCTTCTGAAGGTGTGTCACTGGAGGAGGCATCTGTGAGAGGAATGACATCACCTGTGAATTTTGGCATAAACTTTCTTGTCTTTCTGACAGTCCCACATGACCCCGTTTGGTTGTCATGAAGAAACTGGCAGAGAGCAGGAGAAGTATACCAGTTGTCAGTGTAGATGATGTGGCCTTTGCCCAGGTAAAGGTGCCAACATTTTCCTGACGATGGCACCTGACATGCCCATGGGGTCATTGGCAGCGGCTTTCGGTATGTCAATGTCAGTGCCTGTGTACACGATCATGTCAAGCACTATTCCAGTTTCGCAGTCACACAAAACGAAGAGCTTGATTCCGAACCTATGCCTTTTCAAGGGGATATACTGTTTGAAAACAAGACGTCCTTTGAAGAGCACGAGCGACTCATCAATCACCAAATTGAGGAAGGGCTAAAAGTATTTCCTATACCTCTCCAACAACATGGTGAACACATTCCGAACTTTCCATATCCTGTCAATCCTGTTAGGATTTTCGTTGTCTGCAAAGTGCATAAATCTTAGCAGCAACAAAAATCTGTCACGAGTCATGAACTTATTAAAGTTGGGGTGGCGATGAGAGGGTCGTGCTTCCAATAGTGTTGCAACACATGCTTCTTGATCAGAGGCATGAGAACAACAAGGCAAAGAACGTCATAAATTCTTCCACAGTCGTATCCACCCAGCCTCGTATTCTCGCTTTTGGAGAAAGGATGTCCAATCTGCCAAACACCCACCTGTAGTAGGCGTTTGTTTGGGCAACGATGTACGTCATTACCTCCATATCGAAAAAAAGCGAGGAAGAAGTCGCTTTCGTTCGCTTGATCGTCACAGGGCCAGTCGTCAGTTGTTCCTGACGTCCCAGGATTGAACTGGGGCACGTCAGGTACAAAATTGACCCCGTCAGACCAATCGAACGAAGGCAAGCCAGGGATCGGAATGTCGTCTGCGTCTGCTTCATCGTCTGAAATATCGCTTCCATGGTCGCGATACAGCACTTCATCATCATCACCCTCCTCTTCACTAGACAGACGATGACCTTCCTCATTTTCGTCACCGACGTCTGACTCACTCCACTGTCCACTCCCAAATCCCCCCACCCTTGGTCCCATGCTAGGGCTTCGTCGTCAAACCTGGGCTGCCAATGTCCTGCGAATCACCATCAAACAGCAGGGCGGCATATTTGATGGTGTCAGAGTTTTCCGGGTCACTTTTGCACGCGAGTAATAACACCTTAATAAAGCCATCTGATATAAGGATAACTAATAGTGCTAAAGATGATGGAGGAGGAGGACTGTAAACACCAATAATAACACCTAATAAAGCCATCTGATATAAGGATAGCAAGATACGTCACCATCAATCACATTAAGATGATGGAGGATGAGGACTGTAAACACCAATAATAACACCTTAATAAAGCCATCTGATATAAGGATAGCAAGATACGTCACCATCAATCACATTAAGATGATGGAGGAGGAGGACTGTAAACACCAATAATAACACCTTAATAAAGCCATCTGATATAAGGATAGCAAGATACGTCCACCATCAATCACATTAAGATGATGGAGGAGGAGGACTGTAAACACCAATAATAACACCTTAATAAAGCCATCTGATATAAGGATAGCAAGATACGTCACCATCAATCACATTAAGATGATGGAGGAGGAGGACTGTAAACACCAATAATAACACCTTAATAAAGCCATCTGATATAAGGATAACTAATAGTGCTAAATATGATGGAGGAGGAGGACTGTAAACACCAATAATAACACCTTAATAAAGCCATCTGATATAAGGATAACTAATAGTGCTAAAGATGATGGAGGAGGAGGACTGTAAACACCAATAATAACACCTTAATAAAGCCATCTGATATAAGGATAACTAATAGTGCTAAAGATGATGGAGGAGGAGGACTGTAAACACAATAATAACACCTTAATAAAGCCATCTGATATAAGGATAACTAATAGTGCTAAAGATGATGAATGAGGAGGACTGTAAACACCAATAATAACACCTTAATAAAGCCATCTGATATAAGGATAACTAATAGTGCTAAAGATGATGGAGGAGGAGGACTGTAAACACCAATAATAACACCTTAATAAAGCCATCTGATATAAGGATAACTAATAGTGCTAAAGATGATGGAGGAGGAGGACTGTAAACACCAATAATAACACCTTAATAAAGCCATCTGATATAAGGATAACTAATAGTGCTAAAGATGATGGAGGAGGAGGACTGTAAACACCAATAATAACACCTTAATAAAGCCATCTGATATAAGGATAACTAATAGTGCTAAAGATGATGGATGAGGAGGACTGTAAACACCAATAATAACACCTTAATAAAGCCATCTGATATAAGGATAACTAATAGTGCTAAAGATGATGGAGGAGGAGGACTGTAAACACCAATAATAACACCTAATAAAGCCATCTGATATAAGGATAACTAATAGTGCTAAAGATGATGATGGAGGAGGACTGTAAACACCAATAATAACACCTTAATAAAGCCATCTGATATAAGGATAACTAATAGTGCTAAAGATGATGGAGGAGGAGGACTGTAAACACCAATAATAACACCTTAATAAAGCCATCTGATATAAGGATAACTAATAGTGCTAAAGATGATGGAGGAGGAGGACTGTAAACACCAATAATAACACCTTAATAAAGCCATCTGATATAAGGATAACTAATAGTGCTAAAGATGATGGAGGAGGAGGACTGTAAACACCAATAATAACACTTAATAAAGCCATCTAATATAAGGATAACTAATAGTGCTAAAGATGATGGAGGAGGAGGACTGTAAACACCAATAATAACACCTTAATAAAGCCATCTGATATAAGGATAACTAATAGTGCTAAAGATGATGGAGGAGGAGGACTGTAAAATCCAATAATAACACCTTAACCTCTCCGCGGCGCACAGGGGGTTTTCTACAGGGTAAGACTGTGCGCACCTATGATGATTTTGGGACCTATTGCAAATTTCGATAAAAAGTACATCATCGTGTAGGGAATGTTTGCGTGCATCGGCCCATATATATTTGACCCCCCAAAAAATGTCTGGGGGGGGGGGTGGGGGAACGGTCCGTAGTTGAAAAATGTGGAGCGAATGGCACCGCGCGGCTAGATTGTCATCGAGCGGCGAGATTTCCCTGCCGAATATTTACGCGCGCAGGGGATAGAAGGAGAGGGAGGAGGGGGTGGGTTACCGCGTATTATCACGTATATGTCCATTTTTGAGCCCTTTTAGGCTATGTAGAGTATGTATACGTATGTAGGCCACCCATATAACAATGAATATGCCTCATAGTGACCAAAAATTGCAATATATAAGGGAATTATAAGAGAATTTTTAGGCGGGAATGAAGATGTGTTGGAGGTTTGGCGGCAATTTATGAGCTGAGAGTGTGGTTTACGCCATACATATCACGTATATCTTGTACGTAGAGCACTGTCATGCTATAATACAGACTTGTACGTATGTATACGTGCCATATATAAAAATATATAGCGCATATTGACCAATTCATGCGATATTTACGCACATTATCAATGAGTTTCTATGCGTGAACCAAGGTGTGAGTGAGTTGTGCTGGGAATGAAAGGGGGAGAGGGTGTGTTACGCCATAAATATCACGTAAATCTTGTATTTAGAGCACTGTCATGCTATAATAAAGACGTGTACGTATGTAGGCGTCCCATATAACAAGGAATATACCGCATATAGCCCAATTGATGCGATATTTACGCAAATTGTGAATGTGTTTCTAGCAGACGGAAGCCTGAAAGGGTGGGTTGGGGGTGGGTGGGTGGGTGGGAGGGAGGGAGGGAGGCATGCAGGGGTGCAGGGAGGGAGTGAGTGAGTCGTGAAGAGAAGGAAGGCAGGCAGATCTCTAGATAGATAACCAGCTGTGTGACAATTGTGAAGGCGCCCGAGGCGTATGGATGCTTGGGATTTTGAACCTTATGTCTTCCAGGTGTCTGGTGTTTGTTGCCACCAAGAGTTTTACAATAACATGAGTCAGGAATGGAGAGAGAGAGAGAGAGAGAGATAGATAGAAACTGAGACATGCGTATGTCGTACATATAAATGGACTTCAGAATTGCATTTTTATGCAAGCAGACATTGCATTTTAGACACATGTGAAGTACCACAGAAACATGTAGGCCATTGACTGTCAATAAAGTACTATATTATAGACCACCAGCGACGGTGGTTAGTAAACACGTGCAGATTGCCTTTTGCGATAAAGGGCTAAATATAGAATGGTGTCTCCTTACACTTGCGAAAGGGTAGATTGCCACCAGAGAAACGTTTACTTATTTATTTCCAAGTAATATGCAATCTAAATGTATATTCGAGACCTACTGCAATTATTTGTATGACAGTCATGACTATGTATAATCCAATATACGCGCGTAGTCGAGACATAAGAAAGCTGGTTGAGCAATTTTCGACACCCACACAGTTATTATTCTTTTTTATTTACAATATTATACAATACAAATGTATTTGTGAAGAGTATTTTATCCATTATTGTATTTATACAAATTTTGTTCCCAGACAGAGCTGCTGTGGCTGGTGTAGCTGGGGCATAAAGGGAGCGGCAAGGGTCACCGCTTGACCGTGTGAAAATGAGTGGAGTCGCACTGAGAGGGGCAATTTTGCTGAATGTTTTGGCAATTTTGGACAGAATAAAGTTATATAATTACTAATTCTTGACAGAGACAAACTTTTATAAACCTTGGCATGATATAATTGATAATCCCATCAATTTACAAACGTAAATTGGTGGGATAATTCATTTTTTTTTGTATATTGTCATTTCGATTGTAGACACGAAGTTTTGAGTGATATTTGGTATGAGCTCCTGTTGCATGGTTGGTAAGGTCGCGGACTGGAAAACTCAAAGTGTGCTAGGGTTGTGTGATTGAATCCAGGAGGGGGTTATGGGGAAGGTTTTATATTGTCTAGAACATTTTTGATAAATTTTTTTTTTTTTACAAGATCATGCCATTGTATTCAATAAATATGAAATATTCATAGAATATATCATATTGTAAGAATACAATGACATGACCTTGTGTTTTTTTTTTTTTTATTGTTTTTTTTATTATCTTAGTAGGTTTGACAGGATTTGTTGAAACATATTTATTTTTGTACAATTCATTTGAGGTAAGAAAATAATTATATACACATGACTTTGGCTAATAACAAACATATATATTGATATACTAAAAAAATAAGGCATATTACATGTAAATCTTTGAAACTTATAAACTAAATAATGAAACATACAATTATATAATGTAAAAGCTATATCACAGGGACATCTTTGGAACTTATACATTATATAATATATATGTTACATTATGAGGTAGCGTGATCAATTTGGTCAGGTCAGGTAAGGTAGGGCGCGAGTCCAGGACAGGGCTGGGCAGGGGGCGAGTCCAGGGCAGGGCACGGGGCGAGTCCAGGGCAGGGCAGGGCAGGGCAGGGCAGGGCAGGGCAGGGCAGGGCAGGGCGACACTCAATAATTTTTGAAGGTGTGGTAGTCCCTGAAGCAGTCACCCAGGCAGAGTGGAACTTTGCACTCTGCGCACATTGAGGTGACTCTTTTTGTGACATGGGGTTTCCTGACACTGGAGCTGCAGACAGTGCACTGTGCCTGCCTGTGACGAGTGCCAAGCAGCTCAGTGTTGATGGGGTAGTGTCTTTCGACACCCAGCTGGATACGGTCAGGAACGTGATCCCCACGCCATGCCGTACGTCTGTGAGTGGTGGTGCCATACTTCTCCAGGAGTTGGTATGAGACGTTGTACACGAACTCCCGGAATTTTAGTTTCTGGTTTGGGGCCATATTCTTTTTGACCAACCACAAGTTGTAGGCGTTCAGCATCGTTATGTCAACAAGGTGGAGGAAGAGCTTGTGATACCACTTCACAGTCTTCCTCAGACACTCAACGCCTGACAGCTGACAGTCAGACTTGTCCACCATGCGCATGTTTTTGGTGTAGTCCACTACCATGTCGGGCTTGTAGATGGTCTTCCTGGTTCGGTAGTGGATTTTGCCAGAATCCATCTGGGCACCTATGTGGACGGTGGAAAGCAGGTGGACGTCTCGCTTATCCTTTCACTTCAGGGCTATCACTTTCCCACACTTCTCGAGCTGCTTGAATTTCTGCCCCTTTCGTCGCTTTCTTCGCACATGCCTCTCGCGGTGTTCCTGGGCCAGGTCGTCTTCTGAAGGTGTGTCACTGGAGGAGGCATCTGTGAGAGGAATGACATCACCTGTGAATTTTGGCATAAACTTTCTTGTCTTTCTGACAGTCCCACATGACCCCGTTTGGTTGTCATGAAGAAACTGGCAGAGAGCAGGAGAAGTATACCAGTTGTCAGTGTAGATGATGTGGCCTTTGCCCAGGTAAGGTGCCAACATTTTCCTGACGATGGCACCTGACATGCCCATGGGGTCATTGGCAGCGGCTTTCGGTATGTCAATGTCAGTGCCTGTGTACACGATCATGTCAAGCACTATTCCAGTTTCGCAGTCACACAAAACGAAGAGCTTGATTCCGAACCTATGCCTTTTCAAGGGGATATACTGTTTGAAAACAAGACGTCCTTTGAAGAGCACGAGCGACTCATCAATCACCAAATTGAGGAAGGGCTAAAAGTATTTCCTATACCTCTCCAACAACATGGTGAACACATTCCGAACTTTCCATATCCTGTCAATCCTGTTAGGATTTTCGTTGTCTGCAAAGTGCATAAATCTTAGCAGCAACAAAAATCTGTCACGAGTCATGAACTTATTTAAAGTTGGGGTGGCGATGAGAGGGTCGTGCTTCCAATAGTGTTGCAACACATGCTTCTTGATCAGAGGCATGAGGAACAACAAGGCAAAGAACGTCATAAATTCTTCCACAGTCGTATCCACCCAGCCTCGTATTCTCGCTTTTGGAGAAAGGATGTCCAATCTGCCAAACACCCACCTGTAGTAGGCGTTTGTTTGGGCAACGATGTACGTCATTACCTCCATATCGAAAAAAGCGAGGAAGAAGTCGCTTTCGTTCGCTTGATCGTCACAGGGCCAGTCGTCAGTTGTTCCTGACGTCCCAGGATTGAACTGGGGCACGTCAGGTACAAAATTGACCCCGTCAGACCAATCGAACGAAGGCAAGCCAGGGATCGGAATGTCGTCTGCGTCTGCTTCATCGTCTGAAATATCGCTTCCATGGTCGCGATACAGCACTTCATCATCATCACCCTCCTCTTCACTAGACAGACGATGACCTTCCTCATTTTCGTCACCGACGTCTGACTCACTCCCACTGTCCACTCCCAAATCCCCCCACCCTTGGTCCCATGCTAGGGCTTCGTCGTCAAAACCTGGGCTGCCAATGTCCTGCGAATCACCATCAAACAGCAGGGCGGCATATTTTGATGGTGTCAGAGTTTTCCGGGTCACTTTTGCACGCGAGGGTGTCTTATGGACAGGGACAGCAGAGGTGGCGGCAGGGGCGGCGGCAGAGGCGGCGGCAGAGGCGGCGGCAGGGGCAGCAGTGGTGCGTGGCCTTGATGGCAAGATGATGGTGGTGCCTGTCGCCCTTCTCTCTGTTCCTTGGGCAGGGGCGGCAGGGGCGGCAGGGGCGGCAGGGGCGGCAGGGGCGGCAGGGGCAGCAGGGCCACCAGGGACAGCAGGGCCAGCAGTCGCTTTCCCTCTCCCTTTCCCCTTCCCCTTCCCTCTTCCTTGGGCAGGGGCGGCAGGGGCAGCAGGGGCGGCAGGGGCAGCAGGGGCGGCAGCGGCAGCCGGGCCAGGGGCAGCGGCGGCAGCCGGGCCAGGGGCGGCGGCTGGTGGTGGTGGTGGTGGGAGGGGCACTGTGGCTGGCGTACGGGATCTTTTCCCTACGCCCGTGCCTTTAATTTTTCCTGCCCCCGCAGGTTTTGCAGCCCTAGGGCGGCCTCCTGCGTCGCTGGTACCGGTGGCAGGGGTGGCAGGGGTGGCAGTGGTGGTAGTGGTGGTGGTAGTGGTTGTTGCAGTGGCCTGGGTCGTGGTGGCAGTGTCCCGAAAGACCAATGACCTCTGTGCCATTGCCCTGCTTGCACGTGTTTTTTGTGCTTTGGGTGCTGGTGTTTCGTCCTCAGAGCTGTAGGGCGTGTCGTACTGGTAGCTAGGGTCTTTGGCAGCCACCCTCTGCCTTCCACGGCGGCTAACACCACCAGAAGGAGGGCTGGTTGTGTCATCAGGGAGCGAGCGTGAGGGACGTGTGGGCTCCATGACTAGTGCGTGGTTACTGGCGCGGTGGTGCTTGCACGAGTGCGGGGCGAGCGTTTGGCGGGGTGGTATCAAGAGTTGACATGTAGTACTATATCCACACCAATTTTCAGCCGCCTGACTATTAACGCGCGGTTTTGGTACGCGTTCAAAAGCTCTGCTCTTAACCCGGGAGGTGCGGGAAGACTCTTAAGAGTTCCCCCGGCGGACTGCGGGAAGACTCTCTGGAGTAAGTAAAACTAAAAATCAACTTTTTACATCGAAAACAAAATATTTTTTTTATTTTTATTTTTTTATTTTTTTATTTTTGTTTGGCCCCTGGGCCATGCAAAATCTCAGTCCTCTACCTCCCCTCCTTCCCCACTTTCCTCCTATTCCTCAGTTATCACCTATTTTCCCTATTATTCCCTTATTCTGAGGTATATTTTCGTGCTAACATTAGCGAGTTGCAAGCAGGGTGTTGTCATCACTGATGGCCATCGAGTGCAAGAGAGAGAGAGAGAGTATCGATCGACTGTGTCGCAGTGGCCTTGGGGAAAATTGGCGGGAAGCTAGCTTGCCTCACCCATACATTATACAACTCGCGGGCTATATCTCCGATTTTGACCATCCAAACGCTGTTTTCACTCGTTTTATTGTTGTTTCAGGTTAATACCTTTATAATCAACCCATAATAGGCGCATATGGATAATTATTAATGCTATTAATGGTACAATGAATATTTTAGTGACGAAAAACCTCAAATACGTCAGCACAGGGGGACGTTTTCATTTACCCCCGTGCGCACTTCAGAGGTTAAGAGTCTCCCCGCAGTGCGCCGGGGGAACTCTTATGAGTCTCCCCGCAGCTCCCGGGTTAATAAAGCCATCTGATATAAGGATAACTAATAGTGCTAAAGATGATGGAGGAGGAGGACTGTAAACACCAATAATAACACCTTAATAAAGCCACCTGATATAAGGATAACTAATAGTGCTAAAAATGATGGAGGAGGAGGACTGTAAACACCAAAAATAACATCTTAATAAAGCCATCTGATATAAGGATAACTAATAGTGCTAAAGATGATGGAGGAGGAGGACTGTAAACACCAATAATAACACCTTAATAAAGCCATCTGATATAAGGATAACTAATAGTGCTAAAGATGATGGAGGAGGAGGACTGTAAACACCAATAATAACACCTTAATAAAGCCATCTGATATAAGGATAACTAATAGTGCTAAAGATGATGGAGGAGGAGGACTGTAAACACCAATAATAACACCTTAATAAAGCCATCTGATATAATGATAACTAATAGTGCTAAAGATGATGGAGGAGGAGGACTGTAAACACCAATAATAACACCTTAATAAAGCCATCTGATATAAGGATAACAAGATACGTCACCATCAATCACATTAAGATGATGGAGGAGGACTGTAAACACCAATAATAACACCTTAATAAAGCCATCTGATATAAGGATAACAAGATACGTCACCATCAATCACATTAAGATGATGGAGGAGGAGGACTGTAAACACCAATAATAACACCTTAATAAAGCCATCTGATATAAGGATAGCAAGATACGTCACCATCAATCACATTAAGATGATGGAGGAGGAGGACTGTAAACACCAATAATAACACCTTACTAAAGCCATCTGATATAAGGATAGCAAGATACGTCACCATCAATCACATTAAGATGATGGAGGAGGAGGAATGTAAACACCAATAATAACAGCTTAATAAAGCCATCTGATATAAGGATAACTAATAGTGCTAAAGATGATGGAGGAGGAGGACTGTAAACACCAATAATAACACCTTAATAAAGCCATCTGATATAAGGATAACTAATAGTGCTAAAGATGATGGAGGATGAGGACTGTAAACACCAATAATAACACCTTAATAAAGCCATCTGATATAAGGATAACTAATAGTGCTAAAGATGATGGAGGAGGAGGACTGTAAACACCAATAAAAACACCTTAATAAAGCCATCTGATATAAGGATAGCAAGATACGTCACCATCAATCACATTAAGATGATGGAGGAGGAGGACTGTAAACACCAATAAAAACACCTTAATAAAGCCATCTGATATAAGGATAGCAAGATACGTCACCATCAATCACATTAAGATGATGGAGGAGGAGGACTGTAAACACCAATAATAACACCTTAATAAAGCCATCTGATATAAGGATAGCAAGATACGTCACCATCAATCACATTAAGATGATGGAGGAGGAGGACTGTAAACACCAATAATAACACCTTAATAAAGCCATCTGATATAAGGATAGCAAGATACGTCACCATCAATCACATTAAGATGATGGAGGAAGAGGACTGTAAACACCAATAATAACACCTTAATAAAGCCATCTGATATAAGGATAGCAAGATACGTCACCATCAATCACATTAAGATGATGGAGGAGGAGGACTGTAAACACCAATAATAACACCTTAATAAAGCCATCTGATATAAGGATAGCAAGATACGTCACCATCAATCACATTAAGATGATGGAGGAGGAGGACTGTAAACACCAATAATAACACCTTCATAAAGCCATCTGATATAAGGATAGCAAGATACGTCACCATCAATCACATTAAGATGATGGAGGAGGAGGACTGTAAACACCAATAATAACACCTTAATAAAGCCATTTGATATAAGGATAGCAAGATACGTCACCATCAATCACATTAAGATGATGGAGGAGGAGGACTGTAAACACCAATAATAACACCTTAATAAAGCCATCTGATATAAGGATAGCAAGATACGTCACCATCAATCACATTAAGATGATGGAGGAGGAGGACTGTAAACACCAATAATAACACCTTAATAAAGCCATCTGATATAAGGATAGCAAGATACGTCACCATCAATCACATTAAGATGATGGAGGAGGAGGACTGTAAACACCAATAATAACACCTTAATAAAGCCATCTGATATAAGGATAACTAATAGTGCTAAAGATGATGGAGGAGGAGGACTGTAAACACCAATAATAACACCTTAATAAAGCCATCTGATATAAGGATAACTAATAGTGCTAAAGATGATGGAGGAGGAGGACTGTAAACACCAATAATAACACCTTAATAAAGCCATCTGATATAAGGATAACTAATAGTGCTAAAGATGATGGAGGAGGAGGACTGTAAACACCAATAATAACACCTTAATAAAGCCATCTGATATAAGGATAACTAATAGTGCTAAAGATGATGGAGGAGGAGGACTGTAAACACCAATAATAACACCTTAATAAAGCCATCTGATATAAGGATAACTAATAGTGCTAATGATGATGGAGGAGGAGGACTGTAAACACCAATAATAACACCTTAATAAAGCCATCTGATATAAGGATAGCAAGATACGTCACCATCAATCACATTAAGATGATGGAGGAGGAGGACTGTAAACACCAATAATAACACCTTAATAAAGCCATCTGATATAAGGATAACTAATAGTGCTAAAAATGATGGAGGAGGAGGACTGTAAACACCAAAAATAACATCTTAATAAAGCCATCTGATATAAGGATAACTAATAGTGCTAAAGATGATGGAGGAGGAGGACTGTAAACACCAATAATAACACCTTAATAAAGCCATCTGATATAAGGATAACTAATAGTGCTAAAGATGATGGAGGAGGAGGACTGTAAACACCAATAATAACACCTTAATAAAGCCATCTGATATAAGGATAACTAATAGTGCTAAAGATGATGGAGGAGGAGGACTGTAAACACCAATAATAACACCTTAATAAAGCCATCTGATATAAGGATAACTAATAGTGCTAATGATGATGGAGGAGGAGGACTGTAAACACCAATAATAACACCTTAATAAAGCCATCTGATATAAGGATAGCAAGATACGTCACCATCAATCACATTAAGATGATGGAGGAGGAGGACTGTAAACACCAATAATAACACCTTAATAAAGCCATCTGATATAAGGATAACTAATAGTGCTAAAAATGATGGAGGAGGAGGACTGTAAACACCAAAAATAACATCTTAATAAAGCCATCTGATATAAGGATAACTAATAGTGCTAAAGATGATGGAGGAGGAGGACTGTAAACACCAATAATAACACCTTAATAAAGCCATCTGATATAAGGATAACTAATAGTGCTAAAGATGATGGAGGAGGAGGACTGTAAACACCAATAATAACACCTTAATAAAGCCATCTGATATAAGGATAACTAATAGTGCTAAAGATGATGGAGGAGGAGGACTGTAAACACCAATAATAACACCTTAATAAAGCCATCTGATATAAGGATAACTAATAGTGCTAAAGATGATGGAGGAGGAGGACTGTAAACACCAATAATAACACCTTAATAAAGCCATCTGATATAAGGATAACAAGATACGTCACCATCAATCACATTAAGATGATGGAGGAGGACTGTAAACACCAATAATAACACCTTAATAAAGCCATCTGATATAAGGATAACAAGATACGTCACCATCAATCACATTAAGATGATGGAGGAGGAGGACTGTAAACACCAATAATAACACCTTAATAAAGCCATCTGATATAAGGATAGCAAGATACGTCACCATCAATCACATTAAGATGATGGAGGAGGAGGACTGTAAACACCAATAATAACACCTTACTAAAGCCATCTGATATAAGGATAGCAAGATACGTCACCATCAATCACATTAAGATGATGGAGGAGGAGGAATGTAAACACCAATAATAACAGCTTAATAAAGCCATCTGATATAAGGATAACTAATAGTGCTAAAGATGATGGAGGAGGAGGACTGTAAACACCAATAATAACACCTTAATAAAGCCATCTGATATAAGGATAACTAATAGTGCTAAAGATGATGGAGGATGAGGACTGTAAACACCAATAATAACACCTTAATAAAGCCATCTGATATAAGGATAACTAATAGTGCTAAAGATGATGGAGGAGGAGGACTGTAAACACCAATAAAAACACCGTAATTAAGCCATCTGATATAAGGATAGCAAGATACGTCACCATCAATCACATTAAGATGATGGAGGAGGAGGACTGTAAACACCAATAAAAACACCTTAATAAAGCCATCTGATATAAGGATAGCAAGATACGTCACCATCAATCACATTAAGATGATGGAGGAGGAGGACTGTAAACACCAATAATAACACCTTAATAAAGCCATCTGATATAAGGATAGCAAGATACGTCACCATCAATCACATTAAGATGATGGAGGAGGAGGACTGTAAACACCAATAATAACACCTTAATAAAGCCATCTGATATAAGGATAGCAAGATACGTCACCATCAATCACATTAAGATGATGGAGGAAGAGGACTGTAAACACCAATAATAACACCTTAATAAAGCCATCTGATATAAGGATAGCAAGATACGTCACCATCAATCACATTAAGATGATGGAGGAGGAGGACTGTAAACACCAATAATAACACCTTAATAAAGCCATCTGATATAAGGATAGCAAGATACGTCACCATCAATCACATTAAGATGATGGAGGAGGAGGACTGTAAACACCAATAATAACACCTTAATAAAGCCATCTGATATAAGGATAGCAAGATACGTCACCATCAATCACATTAAGATGATGGAGGAGGAGGACTGTAAACACCAATAATAACACCTTAATAAAGCCATTTGATATAAGGATAGCAAGATACGTCACCATCAATCACATTAAGATGATGGAGGAGGAGGACTGTAAACACCAATAATAACACCTTAATAAAGCCATCTGATATAAGGATAGCAAGATACGTCACCATCAATCACATTAAGATGATGGAGGAGGAGGACTGTAAACACCAATAATAACACCTTAATAAAGCCATCTGATATAAGGATAGCAAGATACGTCACCATCAATCACATTAAGATGATGGAGGAGGAGGACTGTAAACACCAATAATAACACCTTAATAAAGCCATCTGATATAAGGATAACTAATAGTGCTAAAGATGATGGAGGAGGAGGACTGTAAACACCTATAATAACACCTTAATAAAGCCATCTGATATAAGGATAACTAATAGTGCTAAAGATGATGGAGGAGGAGGACTGTAAACACCAATAATAACACCTTAATAAAGCCATCTGATATAAGGATAACTAATAGTGCTAAAGATGATGGAGGAGGAGGACTGTAAACACCAATAATAACACCTTAATAAAGCCATCTGATATAAGGATAACTAATAGTGCTAAAGATGATGGAGGAGGAGGACTGTAAACACCAATAATAACACCTTAATAAAGCCATCTGATATAAGGATAACTAATAGTGCTAATGATGATGGAGGAGGAGGACTGTAAACACCAATAATAACACCTTAATAAAGCCATCTGATATAAGGATAGCAAGATACGTCACCATCAATCACATTAAGATGATGGAGGAGGAGGACTGTAAACACCAATAATAACACCTTAATAAAGCCATCTGATATAAGGATAGCAAGATACGTCACCATCAATCACATTAAGGGGGTCACCGGATTGTTTAATCTTTCTCTCCTTTTCTCTCTTTCCCTGGCTTGTATCCATTCTTCCCCATTCAGCCAACTGTTTTAAGACGTTTATCCCCATCCAGGTGTCGATTTCTTCATGGCGAGCGAAAGCGAGCCAGCATTGTATGGAGAAATCCGGCTTTGCCGGAGAAATATTTCTATCGAAAAATGTACAAATTTAGCTTGCTGTCAAACAAAATTATACATATGCTGGCTCGCTACCGCTCGCCAGGAAAATATTGACACCTGGATGAGGGTAAACGTCTTAAAACAGTAGGCTGAATGGGTCCGAATGGATAAAAACCAAAGAGAGGGAGAGAAAGGGGAAAAAAAGCGAATAATTATTCTAATGTCATGCCTTCATTATTACAGGGAATTTAAGGGGAGACTGACAGTTTTTCTGGACCCCCTTCCCCCTAATGTTTAGCCCCATTAGTTTTGCGATTTTAAGACGTTGGTTCCACTAGTTTGGGGATTTTATAACCTTTCACCCCATTTCTTTGTCAATATTAGGACCCTTCGTGCCATTTAGGTGTCGATTTTTTTCCTGGCGAGCTATAGCGAGCCAGTAGTTTTAGAAGGAACTGGCCTTCGGCCGGGATATTGTTATATCGAAAAATGTACAAATTTATCAGAAAGGGTGTATAGGGGATGCTATTTTAAGATAAATCACCATCAATGAACCCAATGACACTAATATTTCATTGTCATGCCTTTTTTATAGCCATCGTTGTTAGTGAATTTAACCCTCTCCGACATATGACGCGATTTTGAGCCTATTGGGGATACTTTAAAGCCTTTGTTACCATCAGGGGTATTTAGAAACCTTTAGTTTAGTTACTTCAACCTCTGCAGTTGTCTTTGAGTTAGCTGTGGGCAGAAAACTAATTTTGGAGAGGTAATTATAAGAGAACTCTATTTCTTATTGCTAATCTGGCAATCTCTGCATCATAAATGCGTGAAAGGGTTAAGAAGAACCTATGCTATTCGGAGGGTTATTTGAGATCGATTTTACCTTTTTGAGCCCTAGAGGTAGATTATAAACTAAATATAATCATCTAATGGTAACCAGAATGTTATGCCACGTTTTCAATTAAACGTGAGATAATCTGATTGCGATTTCCACCTTAGGAATCAGCGCTAATCATCAACTTAGGTACCTCTCCGCTGGGTAGGGATCAACCTTGGCATACCCATGTGCAGTGTGTGGAAAGGGTGTGGGCGCTAACGCGATTCAATGTAGTTCTTGAATCTTCTTGAATCTAGAGGGTTTGAAGGGCGTTGTAGATGAGGGTCATCCACTTTTCGCCCTACCACAGCAGCTACTAGGTGTCACAGGGCACTAGATGCGGGACAGGCGTCCCGATGAGAGGAGGAAGACTCAGACGATCCGAATCACCCTCACACGCAGATTCAATGTAGCATCTGTCGACGCTGGGTGCACCATGGGAGTAAACGCTGTAGTAGAATAAAGGGGCCCCTGCCGAAGGATAAGTCAGAAATAGAGAAATTTGAGTGCGTAGTGTGCAAAGGCGAGGTTGTGTTAACTGATGATCCTGTGGCTGTGAATTTTGGAAATGAGTCATTGGAGCTGGTGAACAAGTTTTGTTACCTAGGAGATACCATCTCTGCCGGTGGTGGGACCGAGGCTGCCACTGTTGCTAGAATTAGATATGGCTGAGGGAAGTTCAGAGAACTGCTGCCAATCCTGACCATGAAAAGCATGCCTCTTCCCCTGAAGGGAAAGGTGTATGCCTCATGTGTTAGAAGTGCAATGACGTATGCCTCAGAAACATGGGCCGTTAAAGTAGAGGATGTCAACAGAATGGAACATAATGAGATGAGAATGGTGAGATGGATGTGTGGGACCAGGCTACAGGATAGAATAACAAATGTTGAGCTCAGGAGACGTTTAGGTATAAAGAGTATTAGCAAGGTGATGCGTACAAGTGCCCTTGTAGAGGCCCTTTGCTCATCCTGAGGGAGAGATAAAGTTGAGGGCTGTGGGTGACCCGTGCGGCGTACCGGGTCAAGGCGTCGAGACAAATGAATGCGGGTGGTGACTAGAGCAAGGTCGGCGTCATTGTCACTACTTATGTTGCCTTCCCTTATTTCCTCTGCCTCCTTGCGTGCTTTTTTGGCTGCACCTTTCACTAAAGTTTTCTTATAAAAGTATTTGCCCACTTTCAAGGGGGTACGAGCAGGCAAGGGGGAAGGTTCATGAGTAGGCCTAGGCTGACCACGGTGCAATGGCGGCGGGGTAGGCCTAGGCTCAAGCGCACTTGGAATTTCCACCGCACCTTCACTGAACACTTCAACATCAGGGCGGGTGCCCAACCCCGAAAGGAGTTGAAATAGGGGAGCTATCCCCCCCCGCCAAAGGCGGCTTTCTAGGGCCTTTCCAAGCTGATGCTGAGAGGATTGGGTTCTAGTCATGTGGTGATGGGCTGGTCTATCCGAGTGAGAACTGAGCGATCTCTGCCATACCCATAGCTTACTCTGACTGTTCCTTTTACTTATATATCTTCTAGATCTCAAGTGGCGGCGTCTTTTCCGTGGATTGACCTCCCTACTGCCAACCTAGAAGTTGGCAGATTGGGAGCCAAAGTGTCACATTTTTCCCTTATCCCTCAACTTTCCCTTCATAATTGCTGAGGGTCACAGGGCCTTGGGTGGGGCTTTGGTTTCCCGGGCGTTTCCGCACCCTCCTCAGCTCCCTGCCTTGGAGTGGCTTCGGTCACCCGGGCTTTGTTAGTGGTAAGCAGGGAGGATTTTGTGGGGCGCTCGTTTATGGCCTTGGCCTTGCTCGAGACCTTGGGGCTGTTCGGCCAGACAGCCTGGGGAACAACAACAAGAACAACAACATCAGGGTCCTCACTACTACCTGATACATGATACAAATATACTGCATCATCACCCTGAAAGCCCTCAAAATCCTCTATATCACTATTATGTCTTTCAGTTTGTCGACTTCGCTTTCACCACTGCTTGCTTCGAAAGAACTTTCACTTTCACTTTCAATGGCCAAAAGTTGTCTTTCGATGGCACTATCACTCAACAAAACCTTCGCTTTCTTACGATCAGGCTTTTTCTCGGTCGCAGTAGGCGTCGATGTTGCTAGCGGGGTAGCAGTGGGGCGCGCAGTAGGTTGCACAGAATCGGACGCGTCGGAAGACATATTTTTGCTGTAATATCTCGCTATGGCGGGCACGTACGGACTGATAACGGTAGTAGTTGAGGCTTGGTGGTGCTGCGATCGCCCTTCTTCTTCTTCTTTTGAACCCGTCCGCAGACCGCGCAGGTCCACAGGGCTGACCTTTGTATCGGTACTGGCCCCTGCACAGGAAATTTTCACCGCGTGGCTTTCAAAGCACGCTTTCAAGCACAGGGATTTTAAAATGACACCTGGGCTCCGGCCCATCTGCCGCAGTGTCATTTTAAAATGACACACCGGGCTGGAAGGGTTAAGATCGGGTTTTCAGGAACGTAACCCAATCGTAAATTGAGGAAAACCTGTAGAAGAGGTTAAGGGGAGATTTTTAGTTTGCTCCCTAGACCTCCATCAAGCTTAAAAACAATACCCCAAAGACCCCCTTTCGAGATCAATTTGTACATTTTTCGGTAGAAAAATGTCCCGGCTGAAGGCCGATTCCTCCTCAATTGCAGGCTCGCTATCGCTCGCCAGGAAAAAAATTGACACCTAAATAGCACAAAAGGTCTTAATATTGACACAGAAATTGGGCAAAAAGTCTTAAAATCGACAAACTAACGTGGCAAACGTCTTCAAATCTCAAAAGCAATGGGGCTAGACATGAGGGAGAAAGGGGTTGAGAACAAAATTCTTCCAGTGGAAATCTCCCCTTAACACCTTACGGGCGGCCTGTGCGGTTTATTTATATGTACCGCCCAGCAGGGTGTTTTTAGCCAAAATAGGGCTGTTTACGTGATCATTTTCATGCCTAAATAAGACCCAGAACGTAAAACAAGTATCTATCCCTGAAAGGGAATAAACAGAGCTTTCGAATGACACCATAACGATCCTTTTATGATGGCTAGTTTTCTTGCAATAACCGTGCAACGCGAGTGCAAAAAGCATGTAATTAGGCAATTTCCCCATACAATTCCGTATATAGCGAGTGAGAGAGGGAGGGAGGAGGTGGGATTCGTGTCAGTATGTTCGCCGCGGTGGTCTGGAGCAGTCATACGCTCGCTACTCTCCTGCCACCAATTGTCTCTCTCTCTCAGCAACATTACGTGCTGAAATTGCCACACGATTTATGTCGAGCGCCGCCACATAGTCCAGCTTTATTTAACTCGACTTATGTTGCGCGCCGCTAAAGAAGGGTTAAGGGGAGATTTCCACTTGAGGGAAATTTTTCTTGACCCCTTTCTATTTCATGTTTAGCCCCATTGCTTTTGATGTTCTTAGACAATCGCCCCATTAGTTTGGTGATTTTAAGAACCTTTGCCCAATTTCTGTCAATTTTTAGACCTTTCGTGCCATTTAGGTGTCAATTTTATCCTGGCGAGCGATAGCGAGCCTGTAATTTAAGAGGAACTAGCCTTTGGCCGGGACATTTTTCTACCGAAAAATGTACAAATTTATCTTGAGAGGGGGTCTAGGGGGTGTAATTTTAAGATTGATGGAATTCTAGGGAACGAACTAAAAACCTCCCCTTAACATTAATCATCAATTACAAACCCCAATGTACTTGAATAAACTAGTGAAAGCATATGGTCCTCCCGGGATTCAAACTCGGGACACCACACCCAGACCTCCACCGAGCTTAAAATAACACCACCAAGATCCCCCCTTTAAGATAAATTTTTACATTTTTTGATAGAAAAACTCCTAAATTTACAGGCACGTTATCGCTCGCCAGGAAAAAATGTACACCTAAATGGCACGAAAGCTCCTAATATTGACAAAGAAATGGGATGAAAGTTCTTAGAATCGCCAAACGAATGGGGCGAACGTATTTCAATCTCAAAATAAATGGGGCTAAACATGAGGGAGAAGGGGGTCTGGAAAAGCGACCCATCTCCCCTTAACCTCTAAGCTGCGCAGGTATGGTATTTGAAAGTGCTCGCGGTGCGAAGGTATTCTGATTAATTCCAGACTAAAATTGTCAATTTACCATATATATAATTAATACTTATCCATCAGGGGTATTTATAAACCTTTAGTTTAGTTACTTCAACCTCTACAGTTGTCTTTGAGTTAGCTGTGTTGACCCTATTGGGGGATACTTTAAAGCCTTTGTTACCATCAGGGGTATTTATAAACCTTTAGTTTAGTTACTTCAACCTCTACAGTTGTCTTTGAGTTAGCTGTGTTGACCCTATTGGGGGATACTTTAAAGCCTTTGTTACCATCAGGGGTATTTATAAACCTTTAGTTTAATTACTTCAACCTCTACAGTTGTCTTTGAGTTAGCTGTGTTGACCCTATTGGGGGATACTTTAAAGCCTTTGTTACCATCAGGGGTATTTATAAACCTTTAGTTTAGTTACTTCAACCTCTGCAGTTGTCTTTGAGTTAGCTGTGTTGAGCCTATTGGGGATACTTTAAAGCCTTTGTTACCATCAGGGGTATTTATAAACCTTTAGTTTAGTTACTTCAACCTCTGCAGTTGTCTTTGAGTTAGCTGTGTTGAGCCTATTGGGGATACTTTAAAGCCTTTGTTACCATCAGGGGTATTTATAAACCTTTAGTTTAGTTACTTCAACCTCTGCAGTTGTCTTTGAGTTAGCTGTGTTGAGCCTATTGGGGATACTTTAAAGCCTTTGTTACCATCAGGGGTATTTATAAACCTTTAGTTTAGTTACTTCAACCTCTGCAGTTGTCTTTGAGTTAGCTGTGTTGAGCCTATTGGGGATACTTTAAAGCCTTTGTTACCATCAGGGGAATTTATAAACCTTTAGTTTAGTTACTTCAACCTCTGCAGTTGTCTTTGAGTTAGCTGTGGGCAGAAAACTAATTTTGGAGAGGTAATTAAAACAGTGAGAGAACTATTTCTTATTGCTAATCTGGCAACTTCTGCAGCATAAAAGCGTGAAAGGGTTAATACTTATCCATATGCTCCTATTTTACTTTTAATAAGAACATATGAACATGGGAAAGCATTAAAACAAGTGGTAACAGCAATTGGCTGGTGAAAATTGTATAATTTAATAGGGCCCCGTAATCGTTGACGACTTCGCCTATTAATAGTAATAGTCTCCATTCAACATCCTGCGCCAGCATTTTGAATAGCCTGCGCGGAAGCATCATGGAGTACTCATCATAAGTGCACGCCTAATTCCCTTATGGAATCGTCATTTTGATTGGGTACCCTACAGAAAAAAACTGTAAAAAAGAAAAAAGAAAATTTAATTTAATATCTATTATTATATGACTTGCCATATACGTGGATTTCTTATGCTTTACTTCCCTGACACCAGGCCCCCTAGTGGCCATCTTAGTTCTTCCTTCTTTCGCGTCCCTCCCGACAACAGGGCTCACGCCGTGTCCGCTTCATTCGTCGTTCGCAGAGCTTCTAGTGAGTCCTTACTCATTTGTATACATCTGTGTTGCAGTAACAAGGTTTAGATTAGCTAGCACGGCTGCCAGATTGGTCGGTCCGCAGGAAGAAGTGTTAAAATAGGGTACCATTGTAACAGGCGTCTACGAGTCCCGGATGGGTGTACCGTGTGTGTTGTTTGTTTTGTGATACGCCTTAGCTGTTGTGTTTACTTAGCTAGAAGGCGACCACTCTACGAGGCATGATACAGACTGTCAATATTGAGGTAGTACATGCCATTTTCTTCTATTATCAGCAAAAGCTTTGGTTAAGGGTGTCTGCACGTGGTGCTCCACCTTCCAGGGTTCGTGTTTTGCTTAGGCCCCTTGGGTGGCCTCCCTCTGCTTGGTGAGGCTGCTGGTTGCTGGGGCGTCGTCTGCTGGGATGTTCTTCAGTCCTTGTGGTCGGCCTTGTTAGGGGTCTCCAACGTAGGTTTCAGGTAATTTAGTGGTCTAAATTTTCTGTTGTTATTATTACCTATGTATGCCCCTGATTTTGGTTCTTGCATGCGGTCTTGTTCCTTCGGGGTAGGGGAGACGTCCCTTATCATTATTATTATTGCATTTATTTTATGTGTGTGGGACTGCGGTCAAAAGGGGCTGTGCTAACTTTTTTTCTGGCAGTTTTTGTGTGTTCTGGCAGCCCCGTGAGTGGGGCCCAGGTTATTCGTCTTCGACGGGTAGAAACATTCAAAGATCCCGGCGTGGTTTGGCTGAACCACTCTTCCGGCTGAATTGCATTCCGAGCAAGGATATAAACTCGGCTCGCCGAGTTAACTCTCCCGGCTTGACCTAGTCACACGTCAGACGTACCGCCTGCGGCACCCCCAGTCAAGTGTACACGAAGTGATAAGATGAGTTTTGCAAACTTATTCAGTAGGATCACATCTTAACAAGGTCAGGGGACCTGTGCAAAATCACAGGCGAGTTTGTGAAAATCAGCTAGACAAGTCCGGCGGATGGTTAGCGTAGTGGTGCATTAGAGCTAAGTTTCCGGCGGATTTGAGTTAGGATGTTTAATACCTCGCAGGTTATCCTTATGAGCATTGATTCCTGAAATTTTTTCCAGGTCCCGGCTGCTTCTCCAGCGGAGTTGGACTTCTGATCCCGGTGGAGGGGGGGGGGGGGGGGGGGGGACCTCATTTACAGCACTATGCCTAGGTTTGAACTTTGTGCTACGCCCTCTTGTTCCCTTTTACCAGTTTTTGCTCATTCCCTTTGCATCAAATGCGGGAAATGTCTGGACCGCTCTACGGGCGTGTGGTTATCCAAAAAGTGCACCATCTGTGCTGAATTAAAAACCGCTTTGCGGGCTAAGAAAGACCTGTCTTGTTTTGCGGCCTTGCACGAGGTGAAGGCTGCGTTTAACTTATATGCTAAAGACATAGCCCACAAGGCCCTCCAATGTGACGATGAAGTCCTGTGGGACAAGCTAATTATCAAGTCCCCCTTAGTTAAACCAGGACCCTCCAAAGCGGTCAGACCCAAGGTCAAAACTAAAGCTATCAGTAAAGAGTTTGTCAATAGCAGTAGTGAGAGCGATGTCCCCTCCTCCGACCGTGCCACGCGGCGGAAGTCGAGGTCCAGGCCGAAGTCTCCCAGGACACACGCTCGCCACTCTACCTCAGATTCTTCCCGGTCTCAGAAGCGCCGCAGAGATGAATACGACACCCCGAGCAGCCGGCGTGAGACCCCGCAGCCGCTTCCTCCTACACCTCCCTCGGATACATTTACACGTGATTCTGGGGAGTCAGAAATAGGATCTGAATCTTTATCCTCTACATCTAGGCAGGAACAGGCTATACGTGAACCTCCTAATGTGACTTTTGCAATCCCAAAATTAACGGTAGTTCCCCGGGGTTTGAAGGCGGCAGGCCCTAGTAGGGTGCTGGCCGACCAATTCAGGAGATATCCGCCGGGGGCCCAATTAAGCTCACAGTTGACGCAGGACTCCCTGCCCATGGCGGCAGGGGGTTACTAGCGCCATTCAGACCCATCTCTAGATATCATTCCAGAACGGACTGAGGCCGGCGACATCAACATGTTGCCGTCGTCAGTGCCCGATTTATCATGGCCCCTGGCAGATAATGAGATAGACTCACACGGGCTAGAATCACAAGAGATCTTAGAGCAGAGTGAGGAGCCGGCGGATGGTTTGTTCTCCCCGGCTCCTCAGTCTCTCCCTAGTAATTATTCTGAGGCTAGTTCAAACTCATCCAAAGATACCTCTAGGAAATGGATGACTTCTGATCAGGTAAAAGAGTTATTACACAATGTGATACATTATCAAACCCCTGCCTCATCTCATCCCAAAGTTACCCTCTCAGCTCAGCCCCCTAACACGTCTGTTTTTAGACCTTTAGAGTCGCCGGCTGTTCCCCCTACTTGTCCAGCTCAGTCGGTAGCAGCTGCCCCAGGCCCCACACGGCCGTCGGCACTCGCTTTGTCCAACTTTAGGGTGGTTACTGATGTTCAACCCCCTCCCTTAGATAAAGAGCCTATGAGGAAGGGCCCCATGCCCCTCCTTTATGGCACAGATTGCTCTTGGGTACCTGTAGTGCCAGAGAACCCCCTTATAGCTCAACCTTCGGTATCAGGGGACCCTCCAGTTCCAGGCGAGTGGTCCATTGAAATTAATAAGAACCGTAAATTTCGGGCCAGAGACGAGACAGGGAGGGTATTAGATGTCCTAATTAAAGGTGTCCCAAGCTCACTTAACCCGGCATATTTTGTGTATTCTGCAGCACCGGCCGTTCCTTCTGCCGCTTCTGCATGACTATTTGCTGACTGGTCGAAGGCTGATGGCATTAATGATGTCAAAGCCTTAAATTCTCTTACGCCGGAGTTGGCTACAACTCCGGCTTTGGACCAAGCTCAGACTCCGGTACTGCAGATGCGGCAGCTGGGAGTAGGCCCTTGGGTTGACTGGGCGATAGAAGCTCAGGTATTTGCCAAGACTATCACCAAAGCTTCACATCAAATCCCACCGGAGAATCATAATTATTTTTCCCTACCAGTATCCCAAGCAGAAGGGGTGCCCCCAGCCTTACTAACATTTCTGGCGGCCCCCAAAGTGTCATTGCATGCCCTTGATGAACCTTTCTCTCCCCCCCCCTGCTACTCACTTGGACCGAGATTTTAAGTTACGCAATAAAGCCTACCGGATGTTCTCGCAGTACTTGGCGAGTCATCAAATAGCCGCCTCTCTTGCACGCACGATCTCGGCCATCAATGAACCCCAAATAAGAAAAGCCATTGAGCTTTCTCGCAGACTTTCACTACAAAACGCCATTCAGTCCCTAGGGGACATTAGAATTGCAATTTTGGACGTGGTTCGAGCTCGCCAAGATCTGAGAGTACATCTGGTGAGAAAGTTGCTGGCGGACATAGGTCGCCGGGTAACCCTCCCCCCAGTTCTGACACCTACCTTGCTTGACACTGAAACGTGGAGTCTAGTTTTTAATATGGTAAGTGGGTGGAAGCAGGTTACCTCCCAAGCTAGGAAGGATCCACCTAAGAAACCCTTTCATAAACCAAAGGGCGGTAGCAAACCGTACCAACCTCACCCTAAACAGTCACCTAGAGGCCCCAGACCACCTCCTTAGCACAGAGGTAATCAGTACAAACCCAAACAAGGTAAGCACGGGTATAAAGGGAAAGCCCCAGAAAAATATCATCAGGGCACTACAACAGCCACAGCTAGTCAAGCGTCCGATTCCAACCCCCCTCCACCTCCAAAAAACTAGCCACTCACACTCCCCGCATCCCAAGGCCAAGCTCAAAGGCTCAGGATTGGGGAGTTGCCTTGCAGAACGAACCCCGGCTGCACCAGGGTTTGTTCCGTGCGTTCCGCTCAGCTTGGCCCAAACGTACCTGGGCCGGGAAGACAGTGAGCAAGGGAATCACCTGGCGGTGGCTCTGGCGGCCTCGACTGCGTCAGCCGCAAGAATACTCCCCTGTGTCTCAGGAGGCGGAGGTCATGGTACAAGAAATGATTGCCAAACGGGTCCTTATCCAGGGTTGACGGATCGAGTCTCCAGCCAGCCAGTGTGTGTTATTGGCAGACGCCAGTGCTGTTGGTGGACGGTCCGGTCTAGCAATCTGTGGCAACTATTCACTGAAGTCCCTGATCATCAGGGCACCCACCCTAGCCCAGCTCTTGAGCAGGGAGTGCATGGTGGTAAAAAAAAACCTGCATCATCATATGTACTGCGTCAGTCTGCCTGCAGGGGGCAAATAACAGAAAATAAAGAGTCAAACTAGACAGGAACTTAACCATGAGTGTACGAGTAATGTAAACAAAGTTGGCGATACACCCGGAATCCCCGTACACTACATCCTTCTCGGATAATTTCATAAAAAAATCAGTCAAATTGGACGCGAACGTAACTGCGAGCATGCGACTTATGGAAACAAGGCGACGCAAACGCCCGCTAACACCATCCTTACCAAATCTTCTGGAAGGCTTATTGCACTCCAAAGGTTAATGAAAGTCTAAAGATGCTCATCATAACCTTGTACAGTAGTACACTTGGCCTATTCGGTAAGGGTTGTACTAGCGAGCGTATCGTTGCTTTGTTTACAAAATTAGGTAAAAGTTGTGTTAGCGGGCGTACTGTTTGATTTGTTTACATAGTCACACGCTCGCAGTTACATTTGTGTCTAATTTGACTGCTGTTATTTGACCCTGTTGGTAATATATAATTATGATGATGGCAATAAGTCATGGGGTGTGAGGGTATGTATCCCATGGCCGGTAACAAAACAATTTACCCAACATCTGGCTGAGGGATATAATAATGGGTTGAAGCCCCAATCACCCGCCATGACTTATTGTGATCAACATATATATTTCTTGCAGGGGCAAATAACAGCAGTCAAATTTTATGTGAATGTAACTGCGAGCGTGCAACAATGTAAACAAAATGGACGGTACACCCGCTAACACAACTTTTACCCAAATTTACATTACTCGTACACTCGCATCTACTTTGAAGACTATATATTTCTTAAATCATCCCACTTCCAGCCGTTATTTTTACCCCTTGCTGGCAATATAACTGATTATGACAAGAAGTCCTGGGGGATGGGGGGCAGACTGCAGAGCAGCGCCTCACCCTGCCAGGAGTTGCTGTCATCATCATTTATATTGCTAGCAAGGGGCAAAAAACAGCTGGCCGTGAGATAATTTCAGAAAAGTTTGTATTCAATGTAGACGCGAACATACCTGTGAGCGTACGAGTAATGTAAAGAAGGGACAATATGCCCACTAACACTACCCTTACCGAATAGGCTAGGCCTTAAGTTATTGTTAGTTCAATGCTAGAAAAATAAATTACTATAGGTAGCACCAGCGAACTTGATCCCTTAACTTCTCATAACTCAAAATGAATTAAAGCAATCGGGCTGACATTTCTATAATTTGGAAAGAGCCCACCAGGAAATAGGTGTGGATATTTACAGCCAGTTTGCTTTAGGCCCTTTTGAGTTAAAAAGAAGAAAGGGATCAATATTTTTGTCAAGTTCGTTGGCGCGCTACCTATAGCCTACAATACATAAGTAAAAAATATGCCTCCCACACAATTTTCAAGTTATCATACATAGACTACAGTAGATCTGGACTGGACACGAAACTGGAACTTTGCAGTAAGGGACCCAAAATCGGAGAACGAACCCCCAAGTTCGAACCTCGAAACTGTGAAAATGTGATAATTTTGCGGTTTCGAGATTCAAATTTGGGGGTTTGTTCTCCGATTTTGGGTCCCTTACTGCAAAGTTCCATTTTCGTGTCCAGTCCAGATCTACTGTAGTCTATATATTATATTATCAATGAAGGCCATAGGCCTAACCAAACCAAAGTGTAGGATACCCCGAAAGAATGGGCAAAGTAAATACAAAAAATAATGGTGCTAAATCAGTCTTTTAGATATTATAGAGTATGACCAAATTTGATTAAAATAATGTAAAATAATAGTGGCAGTGCCCATTTAAAAGATATTATTAATCATTGATTATGGGCCTAGACCACAACTCAGCAAGTTTCATACAGAATACTGCTAGGCAGTTGTACTGCATCGTCTTGCTAACAACTTTCTCTGCATGGAGAGTCTCAAGAGAAGAGATGATGCTGAGCAACTCAGTGTCGGTGGGTCGGTTGCTAGGATCGTCAGCCGACAGTGCAGCTTTTACCCAGTCCAACAACTTAAAACAGGTCCTAGGCACTTTGAAGTTGTCAAATATCTTGTGAAATATATCGTATACAGCGGAGGCCACACTGAACATATCTGAGGACAGTGAGCTAACCTGGCCTCCCAATACTTCCCGTGCCATCCAGTAGTAGTCATTAATTTGGTCGAGGGGAATAGGCACCGCATATTTGGGCTTCGATGAAGAGGCTAGACCAAAGTCAATAAGACTCACTTTTGGCCCATCAAAGGTGTCATGCACACAAATATTATCCAGCTTAATATCATTGTGGAACACCCCACGAGACGAGACGGCGCTTACGATATTCACAAGCTGCTTGATCAGCGACAACATAAGATCCAAACTAATGGCACCTTTGTGGATGTTGAGGTAAGTGCCCAGATCGAGGCCAGCAAATTTTGTCACGATGACACACTGCTCAGGACAAACTGACACTAATTCCTGCACCCCGTCAACTCCCTTCAGCTGGTTCAAATATTTAACTTCAAACAGCAAACTCGCATAACACTCAGCAAGGCTTTTCTTCACCACAAAGTACTCGGCGTCTCCCTTCACCAACCAACAAGTGCCGTTTGCGCCTTCGCCCAGATGTACAACTTGGTATTCATTCAAAAGGCCATCAAGTTGGTCAGTGGACAATACCTTAACACCAAGCTGTCTGCACTCGTCCTCGAAAAGAACCCTGGTTACGGTTACCATGGTCATTTTGATAGATCAAGTTAATTGTTATAGTTAAAATAACACTTCAGAGGCTATCAACTCTACTGGATTATTATGCCAGCACACTGCAACACCGAGTGAGACAGCACTTTGGAGACAGCTGTGTCGCAGTGTTAACAGAACAATAATGAGTCCTCTTTCTTGAGCGATCAGATATATCAAGTAGCCTAAAACATCTACATAACTACTTGTTGCTATTTTGGTCCACATTAAGTGATACTTAACGTTGTTATTTTATGTAAATTAATTCTGATTTAAAAAATAACAAAATTAGCTGGTTTTATCTGTATTTACTCGAAAATGATGTATAATGTTAGGGACAATTAATTGTTATAATTTAGTTACCCATCGAAAAGTTTTGGTTTTCTTCAAGAAACTTATAAGAAAATAGTCGAATTATCGGTAACTAAATTATAAATGACAATCTGCGTATTTTATCATATATTTAGGTAAAACCAGGTAGAATAAAGGCAGTATGACACGAGACCGATCTTTCTCTCAACTATTATCGTCAACACTGGTCTGGCAGCTTATGAAATAAATGTTATTATATATTTGTGACACATACATTACATTAATTTCTGTCTTGTTTCAGATGCTCGGTTGCTTTAACTGATCACAAAAGAAAAACTGCAAATATTTAGGATTGGAGAGCCGCGGCGGTCCAGTGGTGAGCACACTCACGTGTGAATCTGCTTGACCCGAGTTCGATCCCAGCCATGGCGGAAAAGTAGTGGGTGTGGTAGTACGTCCTAGCATGTTTCACATGCTTGCACCCAGTCGAGGGACACCTCAACGACGTATACAGACTAAACACACATAACAAAGCCACTGCAACAGCTTCCTTTCTCTCCAACACCCCTTCTCCCCTCTCTGCACTCTTCAGAATAATAGGAAAAGTAGAAAGTAGCTACGAGGTGCTGTTGTAAAGGCTTATCCCTCAATACCTTCACCTGAGTATTTTACTGTTTCAGCATATGATGACATGTTTCTTTGTTTTATTTTACTGGAATATTTGTGATTACATCTGCCTATAGGAGTCCAACCAGCCCCGGTGAAAATAATGACCAGCTACTGGGACTAATGCGGGAAATTTGTCAATGTTATGCCACGTTTTTCAAGCAAACGTGATATATTCTGATTGCGATTCCCAACTTAAGGATCAGCAGTTATATTCAACTTGGCTAGGCCTACTTCTCCACTGGGCGAGGGCAGACCTTACTTCTCTAAATCAACACCCAAGCAATAAACAATGGATACAAAACACAAGTATAGAAAACACAAGTTTTATTTCTTAAACACTAAGGTACAATCGTAACGGATCTCTGAAAAACTCAGTTATAAATTATATAAGTATAATCATAAATACACAGATAATAAGTCTCAAAATGACACAGATATTGTCCTCAAATAAACAAAGTAAATACTCAAACAAAGCTAGATAACAAGTTACTGCGACTGTGGGGATCGCTTTTTACACCATACCCGAAAGAGGATTTATGGAGCTCCGATCTTACTCACAACCATCTGAACAATTTTACCAACACACCTAAACTTCGTTCAATGCGGAAATAGCCTCACAAGAATATCATGCCCTGGTGGGGGCACGAACTCTCGACCCTTGGGTGTGAGGCAGACACCTTACCAGTTAGACCAATAGAGATATTCCACTTGGCCTGTTCGGCTCAGGGTATTTCCGCATCCGAGGTCTGTTTAGGCTAGACTACTTTCACTGAATTTACACTACTTCACCTTCCGGGAAGCGAAAGCTCCGAACAGAGAGGAACAAGCTTGAGGCGAATCGACCGAGAGCGTCAGAGAGATGAACGGGAATGGTGAGTCAACTTCACTGAGCGATGCATACACGCACCTACAAACTGCCTAGTTAGCAACTCGCTTGGGCGGCTGGCAACTTCCACAACCCAACCCATGCGCATCTCACATACACTCCCTGGTCTCTCCTCTCCCCTTCCTTGTCCTGTGGGGATCGGTTTTTACACCATACCCGAAAGAGGATTTATGGAGCTCCGATCTTACTCTCAACCATCTGAACAATTTTACCAACACACCTAAACTTCGTTAAATGCGGAAATAGCCTCACGAAAATATCATGCCCTGGTGGGGGCACGAACTCTCGACCCTTGGGTGTGAGGCAGACACCTTACCAGTTAGACCAATTGAGATATCCCACTTGGCCTGTTCGGCTCAGGGTATTTCCGCATCCGAGGTCTGTTTAGGCTAGACTACTTTCACTGACTTTACACGACAATAGAGCCGTGGCTCTGAATTTATGGACAAGGACAATACAAAGTTCTAAACGAACTAGTTAATGCCAATGGATTAACAAAATAAATGTAAAATGAATCAACAAGTGGCAAGGATGGAAACAAACTCCATCAAGATTAATTAAATAATAAGTCAAGTATAAGTGACTGAAAAGCATTGAACTCTGCCACAAGATTTTCGCTATTGGATCTGTACCCAAAAATATATAAGGAATGAATAAACTCAGGTCTGCGCGAAGCATTCTAAACGTACGTGTAAGGTGCATGTATAACAGGAAATATTATATATATATATATTTCCTACGCGAGGAATTCCGGAGCCCGAATTCAAGGAAGTATGAATATATTTTCCTAAGTGATAGAGTGTGGAATGTTTCCCTACAATTGGGATAACGAAAATAAAATAAAGAAGGGAAGAGATGAAAGCTCTACGATATTACGTTAAGTTTAAATAGAATCTTGACATACCTGAATCTAAACCCTCACGATAATCATTGTTACCATTACAAAACTTAGAAAGGCACTTAAAAGAATTGGAAGTCTATAGAAGCACTGGTAGAACGAGTTTGGGAGTGGAAGAGCAGCTAGTTATGGGGCGGTATCTTTCCAAGTATTAAGGACGTAAAGTCGCACTTGGAGTCATTGGCCGTCAGGTAACTTTTCACACGTCAGAGCTAGGTTCAGGCCCAAACAATTCCAACAGCCACTTGGCAAGGTTTCTATGCAGTTTCGACTTAGGGGGACTTTAGGTACACATATTCACACTGGACCTATGGGATAAATCCAAAGTATCCCCTGCACTTGGTTGGAATAAATTCTTTCCAGGCGTAGGAGGACAATTAATTAAAAAATATCCTGAGTCTCAACAGGAAAAGTCGTGCTTATTAGTTTTGGGCAGACTTGTGTGAAAGGCACTAAGTTCACTTGGAGTGGCCAATGGACTGGTAGATCGCAATCTGTTAGCGCCACGACAACTCCGGAACTTATCAACTACTTTCAACTTGACTAGTGACTCCATCTCGGGCCCACATAAGGAAGTGTAGCCACTGACTGTCCGATTCCCGCTGCAACTAAGTCGCTGGTTGGGTACGGATGCCAGGATGTAAGTTTTCTCACTAAGTCTAGAATCAGTAGTCCTCCTTTCTAACCTAGGAGTATTGAGAACAGATTCAAAAATGAAGTTCATGCCAATAGGCTGAATGCTTGACTCTGGTTTGGTCAGTGTGGATAGTGTTTCTTTAGTCTGCGTTGTCCTGGATAGGTGCTTCCAGGGCAACAAGGGCACGCTAGATATTTCTACTTTGTTTTAAGTCACTGAGCTAGGAGCACTGGTGGTAACTTGTATATTAGGTGCACTTATCAGTTGCGCATTCGGGGGCATTGATTTGACACTTGAATTGGTGGAACTGGTGTACACTATAGGTTTGAGTCCCAAAGGGAAGAAGGAAAACCTAAAATTTAGTAGTGGCCCCGGAATCATTGACGATATGCCTTAACCCTCTCCGACATATGACGCGATTTTGAGCCGATTAGGGATACTTTAAAGCCTTTGTTACCCCAGGTTTGGGAGACTACATGACAATGTTCAAATCGCGCCGTCTCCCTCCTTTATTGCTAAGAACGAACATTCGGAACAGTTTTTTCTTAATTTTCCGTCCCGGCCTTAAAAAGAGGCCTCATTCATCACATTTTATGTCCTGTGCAAGCCCTCATAAAGTTTATGAAAATTGCGCAACCTCGCCAACTAGGTGCTTTATGGGTAAACCGACTAGGTAAGCGCATTACAAAATGGAAGTTAGCTTCCTTGCTTGTCGACGTTATCAGGGAAAGCAATCCCGGCATGATAGGCAGGGCTCACGACATTAGGAAATGGGCAGTGTCCCTCAGATTTTTACAAAATAATCTGATTGATAATATTGCTAAAACCCAACTTTGGGCTTCCAATTATACGTTCCTAACACGCTACCTGTCGGTTGCCCTAGATAAACCAAAGCGTACCTGTGTAGCTTTACGGCAACGGGTACAGTAGGTCTTATGATATTGTTTAGTTTTAAAAAGGGGGGGGGGGGGGGAGGGTGCGGAATAGTCCATATCCCCCTGTACCCTTGGAGAATTGTGATAAATCACAAGCTGTGATAGGACGGGTTCTACAGTCCAGGATTAGTCGACTTATTTTTAAATCCTAAGAATTTATCGCATAGTTGCAACTATGTCTGTTTTACCAAAGTGTACAATGAGATGAATGTACAATTAAGTTAAGAACAGAACGTATACCTACGGCAGAGTTATCGTTCTATTGGACACAGCGTGTGTCACTTTTTTTCATGCAGACGATCGGGTGCACCGATCTGACCATGAGCAAGCAGTTTCTTAATGCCACGCACTGCTAGCAAATCTTTTATACCTTTTTATATTTGTATTACATACAATAAATCTGAAGAAAATGTTATCCGGATTCATTCTTCCCTAAGGTGAGGATATTTTTACGAATGTCCCGCCTCCAGTCTTGATATTCAGGCGAAGTCGTCAATGATGGAGGGGCCCTATTAAATTATAGGTTTGATTCCCAAAGGGAAGTAGAGAAAACCTAATATTTAGTAGGGCCCCGTAATCATTGACGACTCGGGCCCTCCCAACCATCCCACTTCCCATTCGTTGATTTCTATAAGTTTATTCTTGATATATCAGTGAAGAACGAAGATGGCCGCTAGGGGGCCTGGTGTCAGGGAAGCAAAGCATAAGAAATCCACGTATATGGCAAGTCATATAATAATAGATATTAAATTAAATTTTCTTTTTTATGGAGTTTTTTTCTGTAGGGTACCCAATCAAAATGACGATTCCATAAGGGAATTAGGCGTGCACTTATGATGAGTACTCAATGATGCTTCCACGCGTGCTATTCAAAATGTTGGCGCAGGATGTTGAATGGAGACTATTACTATTAATAGGCGAAGTCGTCAATGATGGAGGGGCCTTACTAAATATTAGGTTTTCTCTACTTCCCTTTGGGAATCAAACCTATATTTTAGCCCGGCAGTCGTAATCTGACCTTGAGAGGCGAGAGAGATAGCCTACCCTCTCTCTCTCTTTCGTCTCTCGCATGACACCGAGAGGACTGGCTTGGAGGGTCGGAGTTACACTCCTCCTCCCTCTCTCCCACTTGTCCTCCTACGAAAATACTCGACAAATATCGGGAATAATAGAGAAAATACCCGATAATTGAGGAGGGGGAAAGAAAGGGGAGGGGGGGGGGGGGACACATGTGTAGGAGTGGTAGAAGTAATGGAGGGAAATCATCTCGCCTAAACACAAATTGCTTTTTTTAAAGTGCCACTGGGGTGTTTTAAATTTTTTTTTTTTAGGCCTAGGATCTTGAGTCTTCCCGCAGCCACCCAGTAGGACATCTTATGAGTCTTCCCTCAGCTACCGGGTTAAGAATAACTTGTGGTAAAGCTGGGAGGGTTCTGTCTGGGCACTTGGTTAGGGCCTTGGCCTTGCTCAGGACCTTGGGGCTGCTCGGTTAGACAGCCTGGGGAACAACAACAACAACAACAACTACTACTACTACTACTACTACTACTAATGGGGCTAAATATGAGGGAGAAGGGGGTGGAGATAAACCACACCTCCCCTTGCATTGGGACCTTGGGGCTGCTCGGTTAGACAGCCTGGGGAACAACAACAACAACAACAACTACTACTACTACTACTACTACTACTACTACTACTAATGGGGCTAAATATGAGGGAGAAGGGGGTGGAGATAAACCACACCTCCCCTTCCATTGGGACCTTGGGGCTGCTCGGTTAGACAGCCTGGGGAACAACAACAACAACAACAACTACTACTACTACTAATGGGGCTAAATATGAGGGAGAAGGGGGTGGAGATAGACCACACCTCCCCTTCCATTGGGACCTTGGGGCTGCTCGGTTAGACAGCCTGGGGAACAACAACAACAACTACTACTACTACTACTACTACTACTAATGGGGCTAAATATGAGGGAGAAGGGGGTGGAGATAAACCACACCTCCCCTTCCATTGGGACCTTGGGGCTGCTCGGTTAGACAGCCTGGGGAACAACAACAACAACTACTACTACTACTACTACTACTACTACTAGTACTACTAATGGGGCTAATGGGGCTAAATATGAGGGAGAAGGGGGTGGAGATAAACCACACCTCCCCTTCCATTAACCCTTACAGTCCCAGGCCCAAGTGTATTCGTCAGTAATGTACTTTCCTTGTAACTGCCTGTACAACCCTGTAGTTCGTAACACGACTGTTTAAGCACTGCTACCGGGCTGGCAACACTTCTCAGCTTATATAAGACCCGCTGAAGGGTGACTGGGCCAGTCTTGCTCCATCTCTTGAGGTGAAAAGGTGGTCTCTCCTGCCATTTTTGCCACAGTGCTTGGGAATGCAGGGGCTTTTATTACTGTATCCTACGGTATGGTATGGGTTAAGGAGTATGTGTTTTATACATACACCAACCATATATAATATATATATATATATATATATATATATATATACATATATAGACCGCGTACAGATGGCCACATAAGTTCTGTTCCTCATTGTGATGTAGTTTATAAGTTAGTACACACCATTGATAGAAACATTAGCTGGATTACTGTAGTGGTTTGGGGGTTATAGAGGTTAATGCTCAAGAGTTTTGTTGGCCTACTTATTGGGAACAGGGTATATTAACCCTTTCAAGCTCCAATACGCATTTCTTTTCTGTTTTCTGGTAATTATTAGATGATTTTATTCAGATTAGGAAGGGTATATGCCAGTCAAAGGGTTGATTGAGCTAGTCTTTACCCTTTTAGTACCCACAGATCCTTCCCAAGCTGCATCAAATCGTCTAGTGATAGCCAAAATAAACTGCTAAAACACGTCAGAGCTTCAAGGGGTTAAAATGTCAAACTTGCAAGATAAACAAACCAAAACAAAACAAACACAAAACTTGCAAGATAAAGAAACCAAAACAAAACAAACACAAAACTTGCAAGATAAACAAACCAAAACAAAACTTGCAAGATAAACAAACCAAAACAAAACAAACACAAAACTTGCAAGATAAACAAACCAAAACAAAACAAACACAAAACTTGCAAGATAAACACACCAAAACAAAACAAACACAAAACTTATAAAGTCGTTAAGGGGAGATTTCCACTCCAGGTATTTTTTCTGGACCCCTTTCTCCTTCATGTCTAACCCCATTGCTTTTGAGATTTTAAGACGTTTGCCCCATGAGTTTGGCGATTTTAAGACGTTTGCCCCATGAGTTTGGCGAGTTTAAGAATTTCCGCCCCATTCTGTCAATTTTAAGCCCTTTCGTGCCATTTAGGTGTCGATTTTATCCTGGCGAGCGATAGCGAGCCTGTAATTTAAGAGTAACCGGCCTTTGCCCGGGAAATTTTTCTACCGAAAAATGTACACATTTATCTTGCAAGGGAATCAAGGGGGTGACATTTTAAGATTGCTGGAGGAGTAGGAAACAAACTAAAAACCTCCCCTTAACCCCTTGAAGGTCTGACACGTTTTAGCAGTTTATTTTTGCTATCATTAAACAATTTTATGAAGCAAAAGACGGATCTGTGGGTATTAAAAGGGTAAAGACTCTCTCAATCAACCCTCTGACTTCCATATACCCTTCCTAATCTGAATAAAATGGTCTAATAATTACCAGAAAACAAAACAGAAATGCGTATAGGAGCTTGAAAGGGTTAATTGTATCCATTTAACCCTTTTAAAGTAGACATAGCTTAGATAAGAATGATAAAATGGTTTTAAATGCATTCTATAGGAATATTTGGCCATGTGTACACATATTTATACCCTGTTTCAAATAAGTAGGCCAAAACTATTGAACATTAACCTTTAATCTCATAAACGGCTTGAGTAATCCAGCTAATATTTCTACCATTTGGTATATCAGTGAAGGTCGAAGATGGCCGCTAGAGGGCCTGGTGGTGTCGGGGAAGCCAAACATGAGAAGTCCACCACTCATATGGCAAGTCATATGATAACAGATATTAAGTTATTATTTATTTTTTACAGAGTTTTTTTTCTGTAGGGTACCCGATCAAAATTACGATCCCATAAGGGAATTAAGAGGAGGTATTTAGTTTGTTCCCTAGACTTCCATCAAGCTTAAAATTACACCCCCTAGACCCCCTTTCAAGATAAATTTGTACATTTTTCGGTAGAAAAATGTCCCGGCTGAAAGCCGGTTCCTCTTAAATTACAGGCTCGCTATCCCTAAATGGCACGAAAATGTCTTAAAATTGACAGAAATGGGTTGAAAGTTCTTAAAATCGTCAAAATAATGGGGCGAGCATCTTAACATTAGGAAAACAATGGGGCTTAACATGAGGGAGAAAGGCGTCAGGAAAAACATCCCTCAAGTGGATATCTCCCCTTAAGCGTGCACTTATGACGAGTACTCCAGGGTAACTTCCGCGCGGGCTATTCAAAATGCTGGCGCGGGGTGTTGAATGGAGACTATTATACTAATAGTCTGGGGTGTTGAATGGAGACTATTATACTAATAGTCTGGGGTGTTGAATGGAGACTATTATACTAATAGTCTGGGGTGTTGAATGGAGACTATTATACTAATAGTCTGGGTGTTGAATGGAGACTATTATACTAATAGTCTGGGGTGTTGAATGGAGACTATTATACTAATAGTCTGGGGTATTGAATGGAGACTATTATACTAATAGTCTGGGTGTTGAATGGAGACTATTATACTAATAGTCTGGGTGTTGAATGGAGACTATTATACTAATAGTCTGGGTGTTGAATGGAGACTATTATACTAATAGTCTGGGTGTTGAATGGAGACTATTATACTAATAGTCTGGGGTGTTGAATGGAGACTATTATACTAATAGTCTGGGGTGTTGAATGGAGACTATTATACTAATAGTCTGGGTGTTGAATGGAGACTATTATACTAATAGTCTGGGGTGTTGAATGGAGACTTATACTAATAGTCTGGGGTGTTGAATGGAGACTATTATACTAATAGTCTGGGGTGTTGAATGGAGACTATTATACTAATAGTCTGGTGTTGAATGGAGACTATTATACTAATAGTCTGGGGTGTTGAATGGAGACTATTATACTAATAGTCGGGGGTGTTGAATGGAGACTATTATACTAATAGTCTGGGGTGTTGAATGGAGACTATTATACTAATAGTCTGGGTGTTGAATGGAGACTATTATACTTATAGTCCGGGGTGTTGAATGGAGACTATTATACTAATAGTCTGGGTGTTGAATGGAGACTATTATACTAATAGTCTGGGGTGTTGAATGGAGACTATTATACTAATAGTCTGGGTGTTGAATGGAGACTATTATACTAATAGTCTGGGTGTTGAATGGAGACTATTATACTAATAGCCTGGGTGTTGAATGGAGACTATTATACTAATAGTCTGGGGTGTTGAATGGAGACTATTATACTAATAGTCTGGGGTGTTGAATGGAGACTATTACACTAATAGTCTGGGGTGTTGAATGGAGACTATTATACTAATAGTCTGGGTGTTGAATGGAGACTATTATACTAATAGTCTGGGGTGTTGAATGGAGACTATTATACTAATAGTCTGGGTGTTGAATGGAGACTATTATACTAATAGTCTGGGGTGTTGAATGGAGACTATTATACTAATAGTCTGGGGTGTTGAATGGAGACTATTATACTAATAGTCTGGGTGTTGAATGGAGACTATTATACTAATAGTCTGGGGTGTTGAATGGAGACTATTATACTAATAGTCTGGGGTGTTGAATGGAGACTATTATACTAATAGTCTGGGGTGTTGAATGGAGACTATTATACTAATAGTCTGGGGTGTTGAATGGAGACTATTATACTAATAGTCTGGGGTGTTGAATGGAGACTATTATACTAATAGACTGGGGTGTTGAATGGAGACTATTATACTAATAGTCTGGGGTGTTGAATGGAGACTATTATACTAATAGTCTGGGGTGTTGAATGGAGACTATTATACTAATAGTCTGGGTGTTGAATGGAGACTAATATACTAATAGTCTGGGTGTTGAATGGAGACTATTATACTAATAGTCTGGGTGTTGAATGGAGACTATTATACTAATAGTCTGGGGTGTTGAATGGAGACTATTATACTAATAGTCTGGGGTGTTGAATGGAGACTATTATACTAATAGTCTGGGGTGTTGAATGGAGACTATTATACTAATAGTCTGGGTGTTGAATGGAGACTATTATACTAATAGTCTGGGTGTTGAATGGAGACTATTATACTAATAGTCTGGGGTGTTGAATGGAGACTATTATACTAATAGTCTGGGGTGTTGAATGGAGACTATTATACTAATAGTCTGGGGTGTTGAATGGAGACTATTACACTAATAGTCTGGGGTGTTGAATGGAGACTATTATACTAATAGTCTGGGTGTTGAATGGAGACTATTATACTAATAGTCTGGGTGTTGAATGGAGACTATTATACTAATAGTCTGGGGTGTTGAATGGAGACTATTATACTAATAGTCTGGGTGTTGAATGGAGACTATTATACTAATAGTCTGGGTGTTGAATGAAGACTATTATACTAATAGTCTGGGTGTTGAACGCAGACTATTATAGTAATAGTTGATGTCGTCAATGATTATGGGGCCCTACTAAATATTAGGTTTTGTGCTGAAGGGGAGATCTCCACTCGAGGGATTTTTTTCTGGACCCCTTTCTCCCTCATGTTTAGCCCCATTGCTTTTGATATTATAAAACGTTTGCCCCATTAGTTTAGCGATTTTAAGAACTTTCACCCCATATTAAGACCTTTCGTGCAATTCAGGTGTCGATTTTATCCCGGCGAGCGATAGCGAGCCTTTTATTTAAGAGGAACCGGCCTTTGGCCGGGAAATTTTTCTACCGAAAAATGTACAAATTTATCTTGAAAGGGACTCAAGGGGGTGTAATTTTAAGCTTGATGGAGGTCTAGGGAACAAACTAAATACCTTGATGGAGGTCTAGGGAACAAACTAAATACCTTGATGGAGGTCTAGGGAACAAACTAAATACCTTGATGGAGGCCTAGGGAACAAACTAAATACCTTGATGGAGGTCTAGGGAACAAACTAAATACCTTGATGGAGGTCTAGGGAACCAACTAAATACCTTGATGGAGGTCTAGGGAACCAACTAAATACCTTGATGGAGGTCTAGGGAACAAATTAAATACCTTGATGGAGGTCTAGGGAACAAACTAAATACCTTGATGGAGGTCTAGGGAACCAACTAAATACCTTGATGGAGATCTAGGGAACAAACTAAATACCTTGATGGAGGTCTAGGGAACAAACTAAATACCTTGATGGAGGTCTAGGGAACAAACTAAATACCTTGATGGAGGTCTAGGGAACCAACTAAATACCTTGATGGAGGTCTAGGGAACAAACTAAATACCTTGATGGAGGTCTAGGGAACCAACTAAATACCTTGATGGAGGTCTAGGGAACAAACTAAATACCTTGATGGAGGTCTAGGGAACAAACTAAATACCTGCCCTTAAGAGAGGAGTTATTGCAGTATTATTATCAGGGTGACTTTATAGGAGAAATAATTTAGCCATTATCACTTTATAGGAGAAATAATTTAGCCATTATCACTTTATAGCAGAAATAATTTAGCCATTATCACTTTATAGTAGAAATAATTTAGCCATTATCACTTTATAGGAGAAATAATTTAGCCATTATCACTTTATAGGAGAAATAATTTAGCCATTATCACTTTATAACAGAAATAATTTAGCCATTATCACTTTATAGGAGAAATAATTTAGCCATTATCACTTTATAGCAGAAATAATTTAGCCATTATCACTTTATAGGAGAAATAATTTAGCCATTATCACTTTATAGCAGAAATAATTTAGCCATTATCACTTTATAGCAGAAATAATTTAGCCATTATCACTTTATAGGAGAAATAATTTAGCCATTATCACTTTATAGGAGAAATAATTTAGCCATTATCACTTTATAGGAGAAATAATTTAGCCATTATCACTTTATAGGAGAAATAATTTAGCCATTATCACTTTATAGGAGAAATAATTTAGCCATTATCACTTTATAGGAGAAATAATTTAGCCATTATCACTTTATAGCAGAAATAATTTAGCCATTATCACTTTATAGCAGAAATAATTTAGCCATTATCACTTTATAGCAGAAATAATTTAGCCATTATCACTTTATAGGAGAAATATTTTAGCCATTATCACTTTATAGGAGAAATAATTTAGCCATTATCACTTTATAGCAGAAATAATTTAGCCATTATCACTTTATAGAAGAAATAATTTAGCCATTATCTCTTTATAGGAGAAATAATTTAGCCATTATCACTTTATAGGAGAAATAATTTAGCCATTATCACTTTATAGGAGAAATAATTTAGCCATTATCACTTTATAGGAGAAATAATTTAGCCATTATCACTTTATAGCAGAAATAATTTAGCCATTATCACTTTATAGGAGAAATAATTTAGCCATTATCACTTTATAGGAGAACTAATTTAGCCATTATCACTTTATAGCAGAAATAATTTAGCCATTATCACTTTATAGGAGAAATAATTTAGCCATTATCACTTTATAGGAGAAATAATTTAGCCATTATCACTTTATAGGAGAAATAATTTAGCCATTATCACTTTATAGGAGAAATAATTTAGCCATTATCACTTTATAGGAGAAATAATTTAGCCATTATCACTTTATAGGAGAAATAATTTAGCCATTATCACTTTATAGGAGAAATAATTTAGCCATTATCACTTTATAGGAGAAATAATTTAGCCATTATCACTTTATAGCAGAAATAATTTAGCCATTATCACTTTATAGGAGAACTAATTTAGCCATTATCACTTTATAGGAGAAATAATTTAGCCATTATCACTTTATAGGAGAAATAATTTAGCCATTATCACTTTATAGGAGAAATAATTTAGCCATTATCACTTTATAGGAGAAATAATTTAGCCATTATCACTTTATAGGAGAAATAATTTAGCCATTATCACTTTATAGGAGAACAAATTTAGCCATTATCACTTTATAGCAGAAATAATTTAGCCATTATCACTTTATAGGAGAAATAATTTAGCCATTATCACTATATAGGAGAAATAATTTAGCCATTATCACTATATAGGAGAAATAATTTAGCCATTATCACTATATAGGAGAAATAATTTAGCCATTATCACTATATAGGAGAAATAATTTAGCCATTATCACTATATAGGAGAAATAATTTAGCCATTATCACTCCACAAATTACAAAATAAACTAAATTATTATTATGCTTGGCGAATCTAGATATTTGTATTAATTTCACCACAACACCATTTTTTTATTTTTGTTAGACAGCAGGCTAAATTTGTACATTTTTTTATAGAAAAATGTCTCCGGCGAAGCCGGATTTCTTCATATAATGCTGGCTCGCTATCGCTCGCCAGGAAGAAATAGACACCTAGATGGGGATAAACGTCTTAAAACAGTAGGCTGAATGGGGCCGAATGGATACAAGCCAGAGAAAGAGAGAAAAGGACAGAAATAACAAAAAGCAGGTCACTCCCCTTAATGAAAGCTTAATAAAAAATAAAATATTGGATTGTTGTTTGTTTTCCCAATTACCTCTGCTGCCCAGCCATTCCTTACACACCCTTTGTCTTTGTTGTTCCCCCCTGAGGCTGCCTGACCAAACAGCACCCAAGGTCCCGAACAAGGCCGAGGCCATAACCGAGCACCCCCACAGAAACCCACCCTGCTTTCATTAAGGGGAGGTATTTAGTTTGTTCCCTAGACCTCCATCAAGGTTAAAATTACACCCCCTTGAGTCCCTTTCTAGATTAATTTGTACATTTTTCGGTAGAAAAATTTCCCGGCCGAAGGCCGTTTCCTCTTAAGTTACAGGCTCGCTGTCGCTCGCCAGGATAAAATCGACACCTGAATGGCACGAAAGGTCTTAAAATGGGGTGAAAGTTCTTAAAATCGCCAAACTAACGGGGCGAACGTTTCATAATATCAAAAGCAATGGGGCTAAACATGAGGGAGAAAGGGGTCCAGAAAACAATCCCTCAAGTGGAGATCTCCCCTTAGTTTCAATGGAGGAGGAGTTTGGTGTTGTGGTGAAATTAATAAAACTATAGATTACTACTAAGAATGTACCCAGGTGACGGATGCCACTGCCAGGCGAGGGGCTGAGGAGGAGGGTGCGGAAATACCCCCAAGACATCAAAGGCACCCCCCCCCCCCCCAAGGCCCTGTGCCCCTTAGCAAGCAATTATGAAGGGAAAGTTGAGGGGCTTATGAAGGGAAAGTTGAGGGGCTTATGAAGGGAAAGTTGAGGGGCTTATGAAGGGAAAGTTGAGGGGCTTATGAAGGGAAAGTTGAGGGACTTATGAAGGGAAAGTTGAGGGACTTATGAAGGGAAAGTTGAGGGACTTATGAAGGGAAAGTTGAGGGGGCTTATGAAGGGAAAGTTGAGGGGGCTTATGAAGGGAAAGTTGAGGGGCTTATGAAGGGAAAGTTGAGGGGCTTATGAAGGGAAAGTTGAGGGGCTTCTTTTTGTCTTTGTTTCCACCACTGGTCATTCTGATAAATGTTGAGGTCTACGGCTCCAACTTCCTCATAGCGTGAAACTCGCAAGGTCAATTTACAGTCAGCTGAAAATACACCTATAAAATAACTATAAAAGAAACTGTTAATATTACCTCAACTCTGCTGTGGTTAAGCTGTTGGTGGTGGTTGAGATGGTAGTGTCTTGGTGGTGGTGGTTGGTCGAGATGGTAGTGTCTTGGTGGTGGTTGGTCGAGATGGTAGTGTCTTGGTGGTGGTTGGTCGAGATGGTAGTGTCTTGGTGGTGGTTGGTCGAGATGGTAGTGTCTTGGTGGTGGTTGGTCGAGATGGTAGTGTCTTGGTGGTGGTTGGTCGAGATGGTAGTGTCTTGGTGGTGGTTGGTCGAGATGGTAGTGTCTTGGTGGTGGTTGGTCGAGATGGTAGTGTCTTGGTGGTGGTTGGTCGAGATGGTAGTGTCTTGGTGGTGGTTGGTCGAGATGGTAGTGTCTTGGTGGTGGTTGGTCGAGATGGCGGTGTCTTGGTGGTGGTGGTGGTTGTTGTTGTTGTTGTTGTTGTTGTTGTTCCCCAAGCTGCCTGGCCGAACAGCCCCAAGGCCCCAAGTAAGGCCAAGGCCACAAACGAGCGACCCCACAGAACCCTCCCCGCCGACCACAATAAAGCCTGGGTGACCGAAGCCACTCCATGGCGGGGGGCTGAGAGGGTGCGTAAACGCCCGGGAAACCAAAGCCCCACCCAGGGCCCTGTGCCCCTCAGCAATTATGAAGAGAAAGTTGAGGGGCAAAGGAATAATGTGACGCTTTAGCTTCCAATCTTGGTAGATTGGGAGGTCAATCCACGGAAGAGACGCCGTCACTCGAGATCCAGAAAACATATAAGTAAAAGGAAAAGTCAGAGTAATCTATGGGTATGGCAGAGATCGCTCAGGTCTCACTCTGATAGACCAGCCCATCACCAGGGTGGTGGTGGTTGGTCGAGATGGTAGTGTCTTGGTGGTGGTTGGTAGAGTATTGGTGGTGGTGGTTGGTCGAGATGGTAGTGTCTTGGTGGTGGTTGGTCGAGATGGTAGTGTCTTGGTGGTGGTGGTGGTTGGTCGAGATGGTAGGGTCTTGGTGGTGGTGGTGGTGGTTGGTAGAGTCTTGGTGGTGGTGGTTGGTCGAGATGGTAGTGTCTGGGTGGTGGTTGGTAGAGTCTTGGTGGTGGTGGTGGTTGGTCGAGATGGTAGTGTCTTGGTGGTGGTTGGTCGAGATGGTAGTGTCTTGGTGGTGGTTGGTCGAGATGGTAGTGTCTTGGTGGTGGTTGGTCGAGATGGTAGTGTCTTGGTGGTGGTGGTGGTTGGTCGAGATGATAGTGTCTTGGTGGTGGTGGTGGTTGGTCGAGATGGTAGTGTCTTGGTGGTGGTGGTGGTTGGTCGAGATGGTAGTGTCTTGGTGGTGGTGGTGGTTGGTCAAGATGGTAGTGTCTTGGTGGTGGTTGGTGAGTCTTGGTGGTGGTGGTTGTTCGAGATGGTAGTGTCTTGGTGGTGGTTGGTAGAGTCTTGGTGGTGGTGGTTGGTCGAGATGGTAGTGTCTTGGTGGTGGTGGTTGGTCGAGATGGTAGTGTCTTGGTGGTGGTGGTTGGTAGAGTCTTGGGGGTGGTGGTTGGTCGAGATGGTAGTGTCTTGGTGGTGGTTGGTAGAGTCTTGGTGGTGGTGGTTGGTCAGGATGGTAGTGTCTTGGTGGTGGTGGTTGGTAGTGTCTTGGTGGTGGTGGTTGGTAGAGTCTCGGTGGTGGTGGTTGGTAGTGTCTTGGTGGTGGTGGTTGGTCGAGATGGTAGTGTCTTGGTGGTGGTTGGTAGAGTCTTGGTGGTGGTGGTTGGTCGAGATGGTGTACAAAGGAGTACAAAGGAAATCAAGCAACAACAGATCCAGTGACCCTTCTAGGTTGCTTGTCCTCCAAAACACTGAGGATCAAGTGTCCAAACAGTGGTTTAGAGTGGGTAAGGGAACATTGGAAAGGGAATTACTGCCCTGGAACTAATGTCCGTGGCAGGATTAGGAAGTTAGTAGGGGACAGATGGGTTAGTAACTGAGGGGGGGATAAAATAAAGTTATTAATTTACAAACGCAGTCAGTCGCGGGTTTGATGCGAGATATTTGTCTAGGCGGAGTTTAAATGAATCAACGGTGATGCAGTCTATAACGTTTCGGGGAAGCCCATTCCACAAGTTGACAACTCGATTGAAGAAGAAATTCTTAGATTCGTGCGAGTTAAAAGATTTACCAATAATTTTGCAACCGTTTCCCCGCGTGTAATTAGATTGGTCGATAGTGAAGTACTTACTACAGTTCATATTGTCGATGCCTTTGATGATTTTGAACACTTGAATTAAGTCGCCTCTTAATCTGCGCTGGGTTAAAGGAAATAGATTTAATTCTCTAAGACGCTCTTCGTATGGTTTGTTCTTTAGGCTAGGTATCATTTTGGTAACTCTACGTTGAACTCGTTCTAGCTTGTTTATATCATTTTGGTAATAAGGGCACCAGGATTGAACGCAGTATTCCAGAAGAGCGCGGACTAAGGAATTGTAAAGGGTTAGGATAACTTCTTTGGATTTATGCTCAAATGACCTGCCTATAAAGCCAATTATTTTGTTTGCCTTCTTAACAACTTCTGAATATTGTTGACTCGGTCTTAGGTTACTCGATATTGTTACTCCCAGATCGGTTTCTCTGTTTACATTCTTAAGCTGAGTGCCATTCATCGAATAGTTTGTTTTCTCATTTAGGTATCCGATATGTAGTACTTTACATTTATCCGCATTGAAACTCATTTGCCAAATTTGGGCCCAACATGACAATTTATCTAGATTGTGTTGCATATCGTCAACTTGTTCTTTTGAGAGTACGCTATTTGCAATTTTTGTATCGTCAGCAAATTTTGAGATTGTACAGGTGAGACCCTCATCTATGTCGTTGATGTAAATTAGAAAGAGAATTGGTCCTAGTACCGATCCCTGGGGTACCCCGCTACTTACATTGGTCCATTTTGATGCCTTACCGTTTATGACTACTCTTTGCTTTCTGTAGCTGAGCCAATTTTCTATCCATTTCAACACACCGTCTTGTATTCCATGCGCTTTTAGTTTTAGCAGTAAACGTTTGTGGGGAACTTTGTCAAAGGCCTTTTGAACCCACAGGGTTTAGATGAGTGCCATCCTTGCGGAACAGAGTAGGCTGGTTGTAGAAGTTGTCCCAGAGGTTGATGAATTCAACTTCTTCCCTCAGACACAAATGTTTTAGTCGGCTATTTGTGCTGAAGGCCTTGTCGTAGAATTTGTCAGGTGCGTCGATCTTGGGGAGAATGCCTGAGATGATGATATTCCTGGACTTGTTTTTGTAGTGCTGGATCATCTTGCGATATTTCTCCATCAACTCTTCGGATCTGGTGCGCATGACGTCATTTGAACCAGCATGGATGACAAAAAGGGTATTTTCATTTGCATCCTTTGTGGTATCTTTGAAGGCTTCCACAATGTCGTCCAGTCCAGCTCCTGGGATGCAAAATCTTTTTCGTTGATTTGGGACTCTGTCGCAGAACTCTTCGACCTGTCCTCGTAGGATGGAATCCCCAACGAGCCTGGTCTCTTCTGGTTCGTCTTCCATCTCTACCAATATCTCAAATCTGTTTGACATTGTGACTGGTAGATGAGACCTTTTCTGCGTTGGCCGTGCACCGTTCCTCACTGGTGTTAATCGGAAACCTGTGGTGGCGGGACTCTACGTACAGGTCTGGGAGAGGAGTGGTTAGAACGGGGGGGGGAGGGGGGGGGTTAGTGTCTTGGTGGTGGTGGTTGGTAGAGTCTTGGTGGTGGTGGTTGGTAGAGTCTTGGTGGTGGTGGTTGGTCGAGATGGTAGTGTCTTGGTGGTGGTTGGTCGAGATGGTAGTGTCTTGGTGGTGGTTGGTTGAGATGCTAGAGTCTTGGTGGTGGTTGGTCGAGATGGTAGTGTCTCGGTGGTGGTTGGTCGAGATGGTAGTGTCTTGGTGGTGGTTGGTCGAGATGGTAGTGTCTTGGTGGTGGTTGGTTGAGATGGTAGTGTCTTGGTGGTGGTTGGTCGAGATGGTAGTGTCTTGGTGGTGGTTGGTCGAGATGGTAGTGTCTTGGTGGTGGTTGGTCGAGATGGTAGTGTCTTGGTGGTGGTTGGTCGAGATGGTAGTGTCTTGGTGGTGGTGGTGGTGGTTAGTCGAGATGGTAGAGTCTTGGTGGTGGTGGTTGGTCGAGATGGTAGTGTCTTGGTGGTGGTTGGTCGAGATGGTAGAGTCTTGGTGGTGGTTGGTCGAGATGGTAGTGTCTTGGTGGTGGTTGGTCGAGATGGTAGTGTCTTGGTGGTGGTTGGTAGAGATGGTAGTGTCTTGGTGGTTGAGATGGTAGTGTCTTGGTGGTGGTTGGTCGAGATGGTAGTGTCTTGGTGGTGGTTGGTCGAGATGGTAGTGTCTTGCTGGTGGTTGGTCGAGAGGGTAGATTCTTGGTGGTGGTGGTTGGTCGAGATGGTAGTGTCTTGGTGGTGGTTGGTCGAGATGGTAGTGTCTTGGTGGTGGTGGTCGAGATGGTAGTGTCTTGGTGGTGGTGGTCGAGATGGTAGTGTCTTGGTGGTGGTGGTCGAGATGGTAGTGTCTTGGTGGTGGTTGGTCGAGATGGTAGTGTCTTGGTGGTGGTTGGTCGAGATGGTAGTGTCTTGGTGGTGGTTTGTCGAGATGGTAGTGTCTTGGTGGTAGTTGGTCGAGATGGTAGTGTCTTGGTGGTAGTTGGTCGAGATGGTAGTGTCTTGGTGGTGGTGGTCGAGATGGTAGTGTCTTGGTGGTGGTGGTTGAGATGGTAGTGTCTTGGTGGTGGTGGTTGAGATGGTAGTGTCTTGGTGGTGGTGGTTGGTCGAGATGGTAATGTCTTGGTGGTGGTTGGTCGAGATGGTAGTGTCTTGGTGGTGGTGGTCGAGATGGTAGTGTCTTGGTGGTGGTTGGTCGAGATGGTAGTGTCTTGGTGGTGGTGGTGGTTGGTCGAGATGGTAGTGTCTTGGTGGTGGTGGTTGGTCGAGATGGTATTGTCTTGGTGGTGGTTGGTCGAGATGGTAGTGTCTTGGTGGTGGTTGGTCGAGATGGTAGTGTCTTGGTGGTGGTGGTCGAGATGGTAGTGTCTTGGTGGTGGTGGTCGAGATGGTAGTGTCTTGGTGGTGGTGGTTGGTCGAGATGGTAGTGTCTTGGTGGTGGTTGGTCGAGATGGTAGAGTCTTGGTGGTGGTTGGTCGAGATGGTAGTGTCTTGGTGGTGGTGGTTGGTCGAGATGGTAGTGTCTTGGTGGTGGTGGTGGTGGTGGTGGTTGGTCGAGTCTTGGTTGTGGTGGTTGGTCGACATGGTAGTGTCTGTGTGGTGGTTGGTCGAGTCTTGGTGGTGGTGGTGGTTGGTCAAGTACAAAGGAGTACAAAGGAAATCAAGCAACAAAAGATCTAGTGACCCTTCTAGGTTGCTTGTCCTCCAAAACACTGAGGATCAAGTGTCTAAACAGTGGTTTAGAGTGGGTAAGGGAACATTGGAAAGGGAACTACTGCCCTGGAACTAATGTCCGTGGCAGGATTAGGAAGTTAGTAGGGGACAGATGGGTTAGTAACTGAGGGGGGGATAAAATAAAGTTATTCATTTACAAACGCAGTCAGTCGCGGGTTTGATGTGAGATATTTGTCTAGGCGGAATTTAAATGACTCAACGGTGATGCAGTCTATAACGCTTCGGGGAAGCCCATTCCACAAGTTGACAACTCGATTGAAGAAGAAATTCTTAGATTCGTGTGAGTTAAAAGATTTACCAATAATTTTGCAACCGTTTCCCCGCGTGTAATTAGCTTGGTCGATAGTGAAGTACTTACTACAGTTCATATTGTCGATGCCTTTGATGATTTTGAACACTTGAATTAAGTCACCTCTTAATCTGCGCTGGGTTAAAGGAAATAGATTTAATTCTCTAAGACGCTCTTCGTATGGTTTGTTCTTTAGGCTAGGTATCATTTTGGTAACTCTACGTTGAACTCGTTCTAGCTTGTTTATATCTTTTTGGTAATAAGGGCACCAGGATTGAACGCAGTATTCCAGAAGAGGGGGGACTAAGGAATTGTAAAGGGTTAGGATAACTTCTTTGGATTTATGCTCAAATGACCTGCCTATAAAGCAAATTATTTTGTTTGCCTTCTTAACAACTTCTGAACATTGTTGACTCGGTTTTAGGTTACTCGATATTGTTACTCCCAGATTGGTTTCTCTGTTTACATTCTTAAGCTGAGTGCCATTCATCGAATAGTTTGCTTTCTCATTTAGGTATCCGATATGTAGTACTTTACATTTATCCGCATTGAAACTCATTTGCCAAATTTGGGCCCAACATGACAATTTATCTAGATTGTGTTGCATATCGTCAACTTGTTCTTTTGAGAGTACGCTATTTGCAATTTTGTATCGTCAGCAAATTTTGAGATTGTACAGGTGAGACCCTCATCTATGTCGTTGATGTAAATTAGAAAGAGAATTGGTCCTAGTACCGATCCCTGGGGTACCCCGCTTGAAATGCTAGGTTTTTCCAGGTTAAATAGGAATGGAAATATCCCCAGGTCCACATTTAGGATCCATTCCTGGTACCTGGCGCGGGGTACGAACCTCTGAAGGGAATTTAACCCCCCTAAAAAACCCACAGGTTTTGAGATGCCTTGGGTCGGGTTCGAACCCTGGTTAGTGACGCACCACCATCACCACCAGGCCCGCGCGCTAACCCACTGTACTACCACGGACGTACTAAAAGTATAGCAACCTTAGTCCGATTTTTAAGAACCAGGTGATAGTCTCGTGGTGTTATCACGTGAGGAGTTTATTGGACTTACCATCTACGACTATTTTACGCTATACCTGACGTCAACTCGGGTTAGTATTATTGTGGGTGCGGGGCATTTTCGAGGGCAATTACACCACATTCCTTTTTAGTTAGGCTAGTCCCTAGCCTCGTAAGGTCGTAAGGTATCGTAGCCTTTCTACCTTAGCTATCTCAATATGGTTTTTAGGGTTCGCGTGACGGGTGCTCTACGTAGCTACCTGGTCACGTTCCTTAGCCGCCACCAATGAAATGCTAGGTTTGTCCAGGTTAAATAGGAATGTATATCCCTGTTCATCATCTTTGTAGTTAGGAGTGTAGGACACGAGGGGGGGTAGTGTACGTGAGGTGTGGAAAATGGTCAGTTTAGAAAAGGTAGGTAGGTGCGGCCTGGAGCTGCTTAGCCCTGCGGACTTGGGCCTGTCTGAAATGGCTGGCTCGGTCAGCTGGTCCTTTCGTTCTGTGGACCTTTCTTTCAGGTGTTTCTGTGTGGTGTTCGCTCGTGGCTTCTGTGGTGGGCTTCTTGTTCTGGGGCATTTTACCGCTACTTACATTGGTCCATTTAGATGCCTTACCGTTTATGACTACTCTTTGCTTTCTGTCGCTAAGCCAATTTTCTATCCATTTCAACACACCGTCTTGTATTCCATGCGCTTTTAGTTTTAGCAGTAAACGTTTGTGGGGAACTTTGTCAAAGGCCTTTTGAAAATCAAGGTATATAATATCTACAGCTTTACTCTCATCGTAGAGGTTGAGGATATCGTGGAAGAAGTCTAAGAGGTTTGTAAACAGGAACGTTTTTTACGAAAGCCGTGTTGAGTATCTTTAAGTATGTTATTTTCCTCTAAATGATTTAAGAGTGTCTCGTATGACCGTTTCTAGCATTTTACATACAACTGAGGTTAAGCTAATTGGACGATAGTTACTGGGTAGGGATTTGCTGCTTTTTTTTAATATCGGTGTTACCTTGGCTAGCTTCCACTGATCAGGCATAGTTCCAGACTGGAAGGATTTATTGAATAGTAATGTCAGTGGTTTGGAGAGCTCATCCTTAGCTTCCTTTAGAACTCTAGGCGATATTGTATCAGGTCCAGGCGTTTTATTTACCTTGAGTTTATCTAAACAATTCAATACTTCTCTCTCTGTAACGGTGATATTGCTTAGAACATCCGAATTATCAATCTGAATCGGCGATGGTCTAGGGATATCACTGAGGTCTTCCGTTGTAAAAACTGATGCAAAGAAGGTATTGAGGGCATTACTCATTTGTACTTCGTCTTTGGTGTACTCTCCATTTTCATCGACTAACGGTCCAACAGTTGAAGTAACTACTTTTTTCTTTCTGATATAACTATAGAATTCTTTCGGGTTTGTTTTACTTTGATTCGCAATATGTAACTCTAAGGTCTTTTTACTTTGCTTAATTAACTTTTTGGCTTTGCGTCGTAGCTCTACAAATTTCACCCGTTCTTCGTCATTTTGTGAGGATTTTAATCTATCATTAGCAAATTTTTTAGCAAGCAGGCAGTTTGAAATATCTTTATTCCACCATTTGGGCATATTATTGTGGCCTGGACGCCGTATTTTCGATGGTATGCAGTCTTGCTCTGCTTTTAGGTAAATGGTTTCGAATAACTTCCAAGATGTATTTATGTCGTTATTGTTAATTAAAAAGCTCCAGTCAGTTTCTTTAAACATAGCTCTAAGTTTATGGAAGTTTGCTTTCTTGAAATTAGGGACTTTTTCGATGCTACTATTTGGTTCGTTACTAGTAAACTTTAAAGTGAAAGTTATCGTACGATGGTCGCTGTTACTGAATTCATCACCAACATTCAAATTCTCTATTAATTCTTCTTTTGTTGCAAGTACAATGTCAAGAACGTTATTACCACGGGACGGTGTTCGAACAAATTGATAAAGCGAACTCTCTTGCAAGTTCGTATACAAGTCATGTCCGGAGTGTGAAGTAAGAGTATCGCCCCACTTGGTCACAGGTAAATTAAAGTCGCCAAAAATTACGGTATCTTGTGAGTTACTTACATCTGCAATTTGTTCGTAAATTTCTCGGTCAGTTTGCACTGATTGAGCTGGAGGTCTGTATATTAATGCAAGTATTATTTTGGTACCTTTATTATTCTTTATTAGCACAAAAGATGCGTCGACGTTCACAATTTGAGGTTTTGACAAGAGTGTAGGGTTAAGACTTTCTTTGATATAAAGTAAAACGCCACCTCCATTTCGATTTATTCGGCTTTTCTCAAACATTACATAACCGGGAAGTGAATACTCTGCTAAAAAGTCTCTATCTTCTGTATTGAGCCAAGATTCTGTTATGCCACTCACATCATAATTATCTGTAAACACTAGCTCCTCTAAATCTGAAAATTTATTGCGTATGCTACGAGCGTTTGCATAGAACACCTTTAAATTTGTTATTTTAGAACTCACGGAACGCTCGTTAATAATATTTTTGGTTCTTGTCGGATCTACATTTATGTTCATGGCTGTCCTCGGTCCTCGCTGTCTTCGGTTGTTATCGCTGGTGGTCCTCGGTTGCCTCTGTTTTTTTCTTGGCATTCGATGATTTATGTCACTGCTGCTTCTTCTCGGATGGCGTTTTTTGATCCATGGCTGCGGACTGCTTCGTGTTGGAGACGACCCATGCGTGCTGAACCCACAGGGTTTAGATGAGTGCCATCCTTGCGGAACAGAGTAGGCTGGTTGTAGAAGTTGTCCCAGAGGTTGATGAATTCAACTTCTTCCTTCAGACACAAATATTTTAGTCGGCTATTTGTGCTGAAGGCCTTGTCGTAGAATTTGTCAGGTGCGTCGATCTTGGGGAGAATGCCTGAGATGATTATATTCCTTGACTTGTTTTTGTAGTGCTGGATCATCTTGCGATATTTCTCCATCAACTCTTCGGATCTGGTGCGCATGACGTCATTTGAACAAGCATGGATGACAAAAAGGGTATTTTCATTTGCATCCTTTGTGAGTCTTGGTGGTGGTGGTGGTTGTTGAGATGGTCGAGTCTTGGCTATGGTGGTGGTGGTTGTTGAGATGGTTGAGCAGTTGGTGGTGGTGGTGGTGGTGGTGTTGTTGTTTGGGACTTGGTGGCCGGAACTTCCAGAGAATCCTGTATAAAAAATAAAGACATTAGACCGAAACCACACTGTCTTAAGGGGAGGTTTTTAGTTTGGTCCCTAGATATCCATTAAGCTTAAGATTACACACCCTTGAGCCCCTTTTAAGATAAATTTGTACATTTTTCGGTAGAAAAATTTCCCGGCCAGAGGCCGGTTGCTCTTAAATTACAGGCTCGCTATCGCTCGCCAGGAAAAAATTGACACCTTCAGGGCACGAAAGGTCTTAAATTGACAGTAATGGGGCAAAATGTCTTAAGATGTCCAAACTACTAGGGCGAACGTCTTAAAATCTCAAAAGCAATGGGGCTAAACATGAGGGAGAAAGGAGTCCAGAAAAAAATCCCTCTAGTGGAAATCTCCCCTTAATAGATTGGACACATTTCAACCAAAGTACGTGCCAATTCAGCTTGAAGGGAAGTTTAAGCAAATATAATATCTAAATGTTATTTTTTAATTTAACTTTGTATGCAAGGGTTTTGGGAAGCTTTTTCTTGTTAAAAAGTTTGGGGTCAAACTAAAATGACATTGCTGATAAAGCTCAGGTCACACATACACTTTCTAACGTCCCGTCCGTCCCCGACCAAGAAAATAACTTCCGTGTGTGTCCCGTGGGTGTCTGTGGGTGTCTGTGTGTGTCTGTGGGTGTCCGTGTGTGTCCCATGTGTGTCCCATGGGTGTCTGTGTGTGTCCGTGTGTGTCCCGTGGGTGTCCCGGCATAACACGTTTTCTGGCAGTTGCCCACACGGACCATTTTATGCATGCACAAAAAGGACGCCGCCTAGTCACGGCGAATTGACCACTTGCGAGTTTCGTTCTATAAGGAAGTTGGAGCCGTAGACCTCAATATTTAGCAGAATTACCAGCTGACATATGGTCTTGATAAGAACATTTATAAATACACAACACCCAATTCAACACTCCTTTTATCCATCAAGAACCTAAATAATTATTGTATTTCTATTGTATATAAATTATTGTATTTCTATTGTATATAAATTATTGTATTTCTATTGTATATAAATTATTGTATTTCTATTGTATATAAATTATAGTATTTCTATTGTATATAAATTATTGTATTTCTATTGTATATAAATTATTGTATTTCTATTGTATATAAATTATTGTATTTCTATTGTATATAAATTATTGTATTTCTATTGTATATAAATTATTGTATTTCTATTGTATATAAATTATTGTATTTCTATTGTATATAAATTATTGTATTTCTATTGTATATAAATTATTGTATTTCTATTGTATATAAATTATTGTATTTCTATTGTATATAAATTATTGTATTTCTATTGTATATAAATTATTGTATTTCTATTGTATATCAATTATTGTGTTTCTATTGTATATCAATTATTGTATTTCTATTGTATATCAATTATTGTATTTCTATTGTATATCAATTATTGTATTTCAATTGTATACCAATTATTGTATTTCTATTGTATATAAATTATTGTATTTCTATTGTATATAAATTATTGTATTTCTATTGTATATAAATTATTGTATTTCTATCTATCTATCTATCTATATGCTCTGGCCCAATCCCCATTTTGGGGGTAGCCGACTCAAGACAGAGCAAGAACAGGGAAAACACAAAAACAACATAAAACAAAAAATAAACACAGATAAAAAGCACAAACTCACACACATCCAGGTCACCCAGGAGAAGACCCAGAGACCAGGGTTACCAAGGTCGCTCCAGCACTCCCCCAGCCCCTGACCACCCGGAGAGGTTCCGATCTCGGCAGGCAGACATGCAGCGGAGCCAAAGCCACAAGCCCTCCCACCACACTTCCAGGCACACCCTTCATATTAATCGTCCCCCCGGGCCAGGCGCCTGATGGACTATTATCTAGTCGAACTTGCGCCCGACCCCTTACTCCAAATGACCACGTGTTCACTCAACTATTCACAAGCATTCTCCATTCACTCCTGTCCACCACCACTTCCTCTGCCTGATCTATTGTCATTCCTCTATCATCCAAAGCCTTTCTTACACAGTCTCTCCATCTCAATGGGGGTCTTCCTGCCCTTCTATCTCCCCTTGTACCTGACTCACATATTCTCTTTGTAAGCCTTTCATCTCCCATTCGTTCAACATGACCATACCAGCTCAGCACCCTTCTGTCCACTCTGGCTGACAAATGTTCCTGCTGCCCCACTCTCCTACGTATCTCTTCATTCCTCAATCTGTCTCTACGAGTAACTCCACACATACTCCTCAAGCAGCTCATCTCCATCACATCCAGCCCTCTTTTCTCTTTTTTCTTCAGAGCCCATGTCTCAGCCCCATACATCACTGTTGGCACAACAATTCCTTGATACAGTGCACTTTTTACTTTCACTCCGAGATTTCTCGTCTTCCACATACTTCCCATTGCTCCGAAAACCTTCCTTCCTTCACACACTCTCTGTTTTACCTCCACTTCCATACCTCCACTCCTGCTTATCGTTCCTCCTAGATATTTAAAACACTCTACTTGTTCCAATATTTCCCCATCCAGCCTCACATCTAGATTCACCCTATGCTCTCCCCTATTACACACCATTACTTTACTTTTATTGACGTTCACCTTCAGTTTCCTCCTTCCACAAACCACACCAAACTCTTTGACTACCCGCTGCAGTTTCTCATCAGAATCCGCCACCAATGCTGTGTCATCAGCGAACAGCAACTGATTCAACTCCCAATCTCTACCATTCTTTCCTACTAAACCCAATCCTCTTCCCATAGTTCTCCTTTTCACCTCCCTCACCACACCATCCATAAACTTATTAAACAGCCATGGTGACATTACACAACCCTGTCGCAAACCTACCTTTACCTCAAACCATTCACTCAACTCACCATTTCCTACTCTCACACATGCTCTGCTCCCTTCATAAAAACTCTTAACTGCTTCTAACAAATTTCCTCCTATTTCATAAATCCTTAACACCTTCCACATTGCTTCACGGTCCACACGATCATACGCTTTTTCCAAGTCCATAAAAGCCCAAAATATCTCCTTATGCTTCTCTAAATACTTCTCGCATAACTGTCTTACTGCAAACATCTGATCCACGCACCCTCTTCCCCTCCTAAAACCGCACTGTTCTTCTCCTATTGCAACTTCCGTACACTTTATTATCCTCTCTATCAACACCCTGCCATACAGCTTTCCAACCACTGACAATAAACTAATACCTCTATAACTTGAACACTCCTGCCGATCTCCCTTCCCCTTGTACAACGGCACAATACATGCACTCTTCCAGTCTATTGGTACCATTGACACAACAAAGCACACATTGAAAAGTCTCACCAACCAATCTATTATCACATCTCCACCCTTCTTTATACACTCCACAGCAATACCATCCAAACCTTCTGCTTTTCCCGCTCTCATTTGTTTCACTGCTTCTTTCACCTCATTTTCCTCAATCCTTTCATTCATTCCCTGCCACCTGGGTGGCCTGGGTAACCTATCTCCATCCACCTCTGCTTCAATCACTGCTTCTCTTCCATCTCTTGTATTTAACAAAGATTCAAAATACTCAGCATATCTTTTCCTCACTTTAACTGGTTCCACTAGTAATTCTCCATTTTCATCTTTCACTGACTCTTCCCTCTTTTGTCCTCCTTTCCTTACTTTATTTACCTCCTTCCAGAACATCTTCTTTCGTTCTTCAAAATTCTCACTCAGCTTTTGGCCCCACCTTTCGTTTGCATCTTTTTTCGCTTCTCTAATTTTCCGTTTTGCCTCTCTCCTTTTCTCCTTGTACCTCTCCCATACCTCAACACTACCATCCTGTAAAACCCTCTCAAAACACTGTCTCTTCTCCTCAACTGCCTTTCTCACCGTATCATTCCACCACTCGCTTCCCTTCCTGATACCTCTGCCTCCTACTTTCCTTTTGCCGCATACTACCTCTGCACTTGCTTTCACTCCTTCCTTAAACTGTTGCCATTCAACCTCTACTTCTCTCTCTTCCATCTCTCTCACTTCCATCCACTTTTCATTTAGTCTTTCCTTGTACTCCCTCTCTTTTTCACTCTTCTCTAACTCACTAACTTTTATTACCTCTCTTACTTCACGCTTGTCTCTTATTCTCCTGTAACTCTTAACTCTTAGCTTTCCCTCCACCAGGTAATGATCTGACATACCCTCCGCCTCACCTCTCATCACATTCACATCCAGCAGTCTACACAATCTTTCCCTTGTCACCAGCACATAATCCATCAATGCCCTCTCTACAATCTCTCCCCTCACAAGTCTATGCCAGGTGTACTTGTGTATACGCCTTTTTTTGAAGAACGTATTACCTACACTCAATCTACACTCTTCACATACATTTTTCAGTCTTTCTCCACTCTCGTTTACACCATCCACACCAAAACTACCGATGACTCCCTCAACAGGCTCATTTCCTACCCTAGCATTTAGGTCCCCTAAAACTATAACATTTTCATTTTCATCAAACCCTTGTAGACAATCTCTCAAATCCTCCCAGAAAACCCTCTACCTCGTCTAACTCTTTCACTTCCTGGTCCATACGCACTTACAAAAACCCACCTTTCACCCTTAAACCGCATTCTCACCCACATTAGCCTTGATGACACCTCTTTCCACTCTTTTATAAACTCTCTCAACTCCTCCTTCACAATAATAGCCACTCCTTCTTTCCCCCTGACTCCCTCGTCTACTCCAGACTTTCTACCTATCACGTTTCCAAAATCCACTTCTCCCTCTCCTTTCATCTTTGTTTCATTCAGTGCAAGGACATCATACATCCTTCTTTCAAATAACCTTCCAATATCCTCTCGCTTCTCATTTGTACTACATCCACGCACATTCAAAGCTCCTATTCTTAGGGTCCGGGACCACGAACGCGTTCCCTCGCCCCTATCTCTGTCTCGTTCTTTTGGTAAATTTATTTAAGGGGAGAAGGATACCAGGCCCCCCGCCCCTGATCCCCTTTAGCCGACTTCTACGTCTCGCCGGAGAAAAGCGGTGGTGGAAATTTCTCACCCCTCCACCACAGAGGAGGCTACCTGCACCAAAAAGTGGCGGGCGTTGGGGTCGCCGCATCCCTACGCCATTTGAAAAAATTAGAGATGCAGAAGGAGAAAAAGATAGAAGGGGCTATGGGAAGTAGAGGACACCAACCCTCACTCTGACAAAGGGTCAGCCCACCACTGTATATAAATTATTGTATTTCTATTGTATATAAATTATTGTATTTCTATTGTATATAAATTATTGTATTTCTATTGTATTTCTATTGTATATAAATTATTGTATTTCTATTGTATATAAATTATTGTATTTCTATTGTATATAAATTATTGTATTTCTATTGTATATAAATTATTGTATTTCTATTGTATATAAATGATTGTATTTCTATTGTATATAAATTATTGTATTTCTATTGTATATAAATTATTGTATTTCTATTGTATATAAATTATTGTATTTCTATTGTATATAAATTATTGTATTTCTATTGTATATAAATTATTGTATTTCTATTGTATATAAATTATTGTATTTCTATTGTATATAAATAATTGTATTTCTATTGTATAGAAATTATTGTATTTCTATTGTATATAAATTATTGTATTTCTATTGTATATAAATTATTGTATTTCTATTGTATATAAATTATTGTATTTCTATTGTATATAAATTATTGTATTTCTATTGTATATAAATTATTGTATTTCTATTGTATATAAATTATTGTATTTCTATTGTATATAAATTATTGTATTTCTATTGTATATAAATTATTGTATTTCTATTGTATATAAATTATTGTATTTCTATTGCATATAAATTATTGTATTTCTATTGTATATAAATTATTGTATTTCTATTGTATATAAATTATTGTATTTCTATTGTATATAAATTATTGTATTTCTATTGTATATAAATTATTGTATTTCTATTGTATATAAATTATTGTATTTCTATTGTATATACATTTTATGACTCCCACTTCCTAATAGCTTGAAACTTGCAAGTGGTCAATTAAGAGGTCGGGGCCGGACGGGACGTTAGAACGTGTATGTGTGACCCGAGCTTAAGGGGAGATCTCCACTTGAGGGATTTTTTCCTTGACCCCTTTCTCCCTCATGTTTAGCCCCATTGCTTTTGATATTATAAAACGTTCGCCCCATTAGTTTAGCGATTTTAAGAACTTTCACCCCATATTAAGAAATTTCGTGCCATTCAGGTGTCGATTTTATCCTGGCGAGCGATAGCGAGCCTGTAATTTAAGAGGAACCAGCCTTCAGCCGGGACATTTTTCTACCGAAAAATGTGCAAATTTATCTTGAAAGGGACTCAAGGGGGTGTAGTTTTAAGCTTGATGGAGGTCTAGGGAACAAACTAAATACCTCCTCTTAATGGGAAAAGCAATCTAAACTAAAGCCTCAATAATGGAACAACACAATGTCATAGTTTTTAACACCAAATTAATGGGCGAGGGAACGCGATTTAAGTGGCCCCGGACCCTGAGAATTGGAATCCTTGAATGATGTTTCTGTTCGGGCTCTGTCTTGAGTCGGCCACCACCAGCAAAGGGGAATGTGCCTGAGTATATACAGTACAGTCGCGCTAATAAGTGATGTCTTGGCACCAAGTATGTTTTGATCAATAATTGGTATCAGCAATATCTAAGCTTCATATCTTCATATCCAGTGAAATATACAAACATGTTCCTACACTTACCCACCCTATTCAACATCTGACAGACATTAATACACCACAGAGCATGCCAAACGTAATGACAGCTGGGACATGACTTATTAGCGCAACCGTACATACGTGTGATTCTCCCAGGATTCGAACCCAGACAAATTTAGTGTATATAAAATATCAACATACCGGCAAAATCTCCCGGCGGTGGCCGTTCTGTTTTCTTGTAGGGTAACAATCCGTTTTCTCCCAGGGTGGCCGTCTGTTTTCTCCCAGGGTGGTTCTCCGTTTTCTCCCAGGGTGGCTGTCCGTTTTCTCCCAGGGTGGCTGTCTGTTTTCTCCCAGGGTGGCCGTCCGTTTTCTCCCAGGGTGGCCGTCCGTTTACTTGTAGAGTAACGGACCGACTTCTTGTAGTGTGACAGTCCGTTTTCTTGTAACGTACCGGTCGTCTCTTTGTACAACTGTCCATTGTCTCCGCTTGCAGTCTGGTTTCTCGTAGCGTAGCATTTTTCTTCATTTTCTCTTTGTATATTCATCCTATTTCTCCGCTTGTCGTCGTCGTCGTCCGTCCATCCATCCATCCATCCATCCTTCCTCCTCGCGCCGTACCTTCGCTTGCTGTTAGTCGTTCGTCCGTCCTTCCGTCCGTCCATCCATCCTCCTCATACCATAACTTGAAAACATGGACCCATTAGTTCAATAATGAGTTTAAGGGGAGGTTTTTGGAGTTTCTGGACCCCATTATTCATATTATACCCCATTAGTTTGCAGTTTTTAAGACCTTTTGCCCCATTTCGTTGTCAATATTAAGGGGGGTGACATGTTTTTGTTCTGTCCTTTTCTATCTTTCTCTGGCTTGTATCCATTTGGTCCCATTCAGCCTACTGTGTTAAGACATTTATCCCCATCCAGGTGTCAATTTTTTACTGGTGAGCGGTAGCGAGCCAGCATATTTTACATTTTTGTTTGACAGTAGGCTAAATTTGTAAATTTTTCGATAGAAAAAATGTCTCCGGCGAAGCCGGATTTCTTCATAATAATGCTGGCTCGCTATCGCTCGCCAGGAAATTTTTTACACCTAAATGGGGATAAACGTCTTAAAACAGTAGGCTGAATGGGGCCGAATGGGTACAAGCCAGAGAAAGATAGAAAAGGACAGAACCAAAACAGGAGGTCACCCCCCTTAACCTAACATAGCAGTGTACTGTAGTTCATTTATATACGGTACAGTTTTTAACCCTTCTAGTGCGGGCGACCAATTTCATTAGATCTAGATTTGGACGATTTTTAGCCTCTTAGGATGATGGTTAACCCACTGAGTCCCAGCTAGTTAATAATGATGTACGGTCACGCTAATAAGTCATGTCCCAGCTGTCATTACGTTTGGCTTGCTCTGTGCTGTATTAATGTCTGTCAGATGTTGAATAGGGTGGGTAAGTGTAGCGCTAATAAGTGATATCCCAGCTGTCATTACATTTGGCTTGCTCTGTGCTGTATTAATGTCTGTCAGATGTTGAATAGGGTGGGTAAGTGTGGCGCTAATAAGTTATGTCCCAGCTGTCATTATGTTTGGCTTGCTCTGTGCTGTATTAATGTCTGTTAGATGTTGAATAGGGTGGGTATGGTGGCGCTAATAAGTCATGTCCCAGCTGTCATTACGTTTGGCTGGCTCTGTGCTGTATTAATGTCTGTCAGATGTTGAATAGGATGGGTAAGTGTAGTGCTAATAAGCCATGTCCCAGCTGTCATTACGTTTGGCTTGCTCTGTGCTGTATTAATGTCTGTTAGATGTTGAATAGGGTGGGTAAGGTGGCGCTAATAAGTCATGTCCCAGCTGTCATTACGTTTGGCTTGCTCTGTGCTGTATTAATGTCTGTCAGATGTTGAATAGGGTGGGTAAGTGTAGCGCTAATAAGCCATGTCCCAGCTGTCATTACGTTTGGCTTGCTCTGTGCTGTATTAATGTCTGTTAGATGTTGAATAGGGTGGGTAAGGTGGCGCTAATAAGTCATGTCCCAGCTGTCATTACGTTTGGCATGCTCTGTGCTGTATTAATGTCTGTCAGATGTTGAATAGGGTGGGTAAGTGTAGTGCTAATAAGTCATGTCCCAGCTGTCATTACGTTTGGCTTGCTCTGTGCTGTATTAATGTCTGTCAGATGTTGAATAGGGTGGGTAAGTGTAGGAACATGTATGTATATTTCACTGGATATGAAGAAATGAAGCTTAGATATTGCTGATACCAATTATTGATCAAAACATACTTGGTGCCGAGACATGACTTATTAGCGCGACTGGTCATAACACCAGGAATGGGTTAGAAATGAAGGCAAACTCACAAAAAACGATCACCTAGGTTATTAAGGGGAGATTTCCACTCGAGGAATTTTTTTCTTTACCCCTTTCTCCCTCAGGTTTAGCCCTATTGTTTTTTAGATTTTAAGACGTTCGCCCCATTTATATCACTTTTAAGACCTTTCGTGCCATTTAGGTGTCGATTTTTTTCTGGCGAGAAATAGCGAGCCTGTAATTTAAGAGAAACCGGCCTTAGGCCGGGAAATTTATCTTGAAAGGGGGTCAAGGGGGTGTAATTTCAAGCTTGATGGAAGTCTAGGAATCACACTAAAAACCTCCCCTTAACCCTTGGGATCCGGGAGGCCTGTTTTTGTTCTGTCCTGTTCTATCTTTCTCTGGCTTGTATCCATTTGGCCCCATTCAGCCTACTGTTTTAAGACGTTTATCCCCATCCAGGTGTCAATTTCTTACTGGTGAGCGGTAGCGAGCCAGCATATTATTTATTTTTGTTAGACAGCAGGCTAAATTTGTACATTTTTCGATAGAAAAATTTCTCCGGCAAAGCCGGATTTCTTCATATAATGCTGGCTCGCTATCGCTCGCCAGGAGGAAATCGACACCTAGATGGGGATAAACTTCTTAAAATAGTTGGCTGAATGGGGCCCAAGGGATACAAGCCAGAGAAAGAGAGAAAAGGACAGAAATAACAAAAAGCAGGTCACCCCCCTTAGAAGACTATAGTATCATTCAGAATAGGCTACTGTATAATGAAAAGACATGACTCGTACTGAAGGGGTTAATATACAAGATAGCGTTGATGGTCCTTACCTTGTTGATAGGCTGCTTGATGATGATGATGATGATGATGATGATGCAGTGACGGTAAATTGTCATGTTCCCATCTTGATTATTCAGCTGTTGCAAGGAGTTCATAGGGAAGAATGAAAACTTGGCATTAATATGACAATGATGATGATGATGCAGTTTTTAGCACCATACACTCCCTGTTGAATAGCAAGGCTAGGGTGGGTGGGTGGGTCAGGGACTTAGTGAATAGTTGCCACAGATTGCTAGACCGCACTGTTCACTAACAGCACTGACGTCTGCCAATAACTCACTGGCTGGCCCGAGGCTCGAACCGTCAACCTCACGGTTAGCAGGCGAACGCTCTACCAATCCAGCTACGGCCTGTGTCTTCTTCCTCTGTGTGTGTGTGTGTGTGTGTGTGTGTGTGTGTAACATCCCTCCATATCATGTGTGTAATATCCTCAATAACTAGTCTGGCATCTATATCAGTGTCTGTTGAAAGGCTAGACTAGGTTCTACACGGATATACTAAGGTCCGTCTGCATCTTACACTGTCCCTATGCTTCACTTATGGTCCCTAACGGATCCTTCTTAGTTGGATCATCCCAAATCTTTTAGTTTTAAAACATAAAAGTTAAAAGACTGCTTCGTCCACAGTGAATGTGGTTACAGGCTCATGTCCTAAATGACAGCCTCTCTTGTAAAGTGCTATATTAGGTTATCAGACCTGATCACATGTCTTTCTAGGTCTACCCCCACGTCCTAAATGGCAGCCTCTGTTGTAAAGTTCTATATTAGGTTATCTTATCTTATTAGGTTATATTATCGGAGCACCTGATCACATGTGTGACGCATGTCCACATGTGAGCATGCTGTACAGAACGCCTAGTCATGCCCCACTCTCGCTAGGATCGTCAGGGCAGGAACTGTGGCTGTAGTCTATGTAGAGTTTCCTAACTTAGTTTGTGTGAGCCGTTGTACTATAAGTATTATGAATATGTATTTTGTTTTCATCTGAGTCAACGAGTTCTATTTTATATCATTAGTTATAAGTATTGTGTGTAAAACTTATTTGTAATGATGGGAAGAGAAACAGCCACAGTTAGGTGTCAGTGGGTACACCAGGCAGGAGGTAGGCCTAACTCACTAGCACTCCTCCCTCCCTCCCTCAGTGCTAGGGGGAGCCTTTGTGTATCCCAGAGGAGAGAGAGAAATTACGTAATGGTTGTCAGTGGGCAGTCCTTAGTAGTTCACGTTGGGCTCACTAGAGGGCCGGGTATAAAAGGGAAGTCTAACCATGTTTTCATCAGAACTCATTAGGCAGAGCGACTTCTCATTTCCCTTGCTAACTATTTATATTCTTCTGACTGATGGGAACTTTCTCTACTACCTTACATTCTTATTTCCTTTTTTCCCTGCCCTGTTTAACTTCCATGGTCCCGTTGGTGCAGAGCTAGTCAGCCAACGTATTATCGCTTGAGTTCTCACGAGATACTTGCCTATTAGATAGCCTATTTTGGAAGGGTCGACTTAGAATAGGATTGATTTATGTTTGTTGCACTTGTATATGCATTTCCCTGTGTGTTATTATTATTATTCCTGTTTTCTGCTAGTCTAGGTAATGCTAGACTGGGGTAAGGCTTTTCTGTGTTACTAGTTGTTGTTTGATGCAGTGGTTAAGCGATAAACCTGCATACTCGTTTCGGTTCAGTGAAGCCTAGGTTGTCTTCGCGGCTGACTGTGTTGAGTTTATAATTTACAGTGCGTGAGGGCAAGAGTCTAACCACCCTGTATTTTATTAACAGTTTGTTTTTACTTTGTCAAGGAGCCGGGAGAAAACCAAATACAAGGGATCTGGATTTCTCAAAGTGCACTCGTTAGTTTTAACGTAATACTTTAAACAGTCGTGAGGACTTCGCTAGGCTACGAGCCGTTTTTGCTCAGTCACTGCTACCTTTTTGCCTACAGTACCCCAGCTAGACTTTACTCGATTAGTAGATACAGAATAGTATTGAAGCTTTCCTTATGTATGATATTGTTTATGCACTATTGATTTCATGTGTTGCAAGCTTGGCTACTTTAGTGATTAGTGGCCCACGAGCACAATCCGAGTAGGCTATTGCCGTTGCATTTGCGGAGTACTTCCTTTTAATGTTTGCCATTTACTATTGCATATTCTTTTAATTATTCTTATGCCAATTTAAGCCTTTAATAGTATTTAATTGCCAGTGGTTTTGCTTATTGAATTACTGTTCAAAATCCGATACGTACTTCTTACGAGCATCCGAGAAGCATCTAACTTTTTCAGAAGATTCCTTGCTCGATGCTTAAGGACTATTAATTAACGTAACGTAATAGTGCCGATCCGAAGTAGAGGGTGGTGGACTTCTTAAGTTCATAGTCAAGGGTGGATTACTTCGGCTTCGGCCAACACCATTCTTTGGTGTTGTTGTTTCTTACTTCATTGTTTGATTGTTGACCAGACTAGATAATTCCTGTCTCTTTATTAGTCTGTTGTTGAACACTAGTACCGAGTTCTTGTATACCCCGTTATAGCAGGTTGAACTCTGGAGGGTATTGGTGTTTTTTGTTCAGCTGGCAGTACTCAGGGGTTGGGATCGTGTGTTTCCGTTGTGGCAGCGAGCCGCATTAGAGTCCTGATTGAGAGCCCTTGTGTACCCGAGTGCCAGTTCGTAACACATGTCTTTCTAGGTCTACCCCCACATCCTAAATGGCAGCCTCTGTTGTAAAGTTCTATATTAGGTTATCAGACCGGAGCACCTGATCACATGTCTTTCTAGGTCTACCTCCACGTCCTAAATGGCAGCCTCTGTTGTAAAGTTCTATATTAGGTTATCAGACCGGAGCACCTGATCACATGTCTTTCTAGGTCTACCCCCACATCCTAAATGGCAGCCTCTGTTGTAAAGTTCTATATTAGGTTATCAGACCGGAGCACCTGATCACATGTCTTTCTAGGTCTACCCTCACGTCCTAAATGGCAGCCTCTGTTGTAAAGTTCTATATTAGCTTATCAGACCGGACCACCTGATCACATGTCTTTCTAGGTCTACCCTCACGTCCTATATGGCAGCCTCTGTTGTAAAGTTCTATATTAGGTTATCAGACCGGAGCACCTGATCACATGTCTTTCTAGGTCTACCCCCACATCCTAAATGGCAGCCTCTGTTGTAAAGTTCTATATTAGGTTATCAGACCGGAGCACCTGATCACATGTCTTTCTAGGTCTACCCCCACGTCCTAAATGGCAGCCTCTGTTGTAAAGTTCTATATTAGGTTATCAGACCGGAGCACCTGATCACATGTCTTTCTAGGTCTACCTCCACGTCCTAAATGGCAGCCTCTGTTGTAAAGTTCTATATTAGGTTATCAGACCGGAGCACCTGATCACATGTCTTTCTAGGTCTACCTCCACGTCCTAAATGGCAGCCTCTGTTGTAAATTTCTATATTAGGTTATCAGACCGGAGCGCCTGATCACATGTCTTTCTAGGTCTACCCCCACATCCTAAATGGCAGCCTCTGTTGTAAAGTTCTATATTAGGTTATCAGACCAGAGCACCTGATCACATGTCTTTCTAGGTCTACCCTCACGTCCTAAATGGCAGCCTCTGTTGTAAAGTTCTATATTAGGTTATCAGACCGGAGCACCTGATCACATGTCTTTCTAGGTCTACCTCCACGTCCTAAATGGCAGCCTCTGTTGTCAAGTTCTATATTAGGTTATCAGACCGGAGCACCTGATCACATGTCTTTCTAGGTCTACCTCCACATCCTAAATGGCAGCCTCTGTTGTAAAGTTCTATATTAGGTTATCAGACCGGAGCACCTGATCACATGTCTTTCTAGGTCTACCCCCACATCCTAAATGGCAGCCTCTGTTGTAAAGTTCTATATTAGGTTATCAGACCGGAGCACCTGATCACATGTCTTTCTAGGTCTACCCCCACATCCTAAATGGCAGCCTCTGTTGTAAAGTTCTATATTAGGTTATCAGACCGGAGCACCTGATCACATGTCTTTCTAGGTCTACCTCCACATCCTAAATGGCAGCCTCTGTTGTAAAGTTCTATATTAGGTTATCAGACCGGAGCACCTGATCACATGTCTTTCTAGGTGTACCCCTACATCCTAAATGGCAGCCTCTGTTGTAAAGTTCTATATTAGGTTATCAGACCGGAGCACCTGATCACATGTCTTTCTAGGTCTACCTCCACATCCTAAATGGCAGCCTCTGTTGTAAAGTTCTATATTAGGTTATCAGACCGGAGCACCTGATCACATGTCTTTCTAGGTCTACCCCCACATCCTAAATGGCAGCCTCTGTTGTAAAGTTCTATATTAGGTTACCAGACCGGAGCACCTGATCACATGTCTTTCTAGGTCTACCTCCACGTCCTAAATGGCAGCCTCTGTTGTCAAGTTCTATATTAGGTTATCAGACCGGAGCACCTGATCACATGTCTTTCTAGGTCTACTTCCACGTCCTAAATGGCAGCCTCTGTTGTAAAGTTCTATATTAGGTTATCAGACCGGAGCACCTGATCACATGTCTTTCTAGGTCTACCTCCACGTCCTAAATGGCAGCCTCTGTTGTCAAGTTCTTTAACCCTCTCCAACATATGACACAATTTTGAGCCTATTGGGGATACTTTAAAGCCTTTGTTACCATCAGGGGTATTTATAAACCTTTAGTTTAGTTACTTCAACCTCTACAGTTGTCTTTGAGTTAGCTGTGGGCAGAAAACTAATTTTGGAGAGGTAATTATAAGAGTGAGAGAACTCTTATTATTGCTAATCTGGCAACCTCTGCGTCATACGAGTCCAAAGGGGTTAATATTATTATTAAAATAGGGATTCGCACCAGGCCTAAAAAGACTATGTGGCACCAAAAGAAACTTTGTGGAAAAAAACCAAACATCGGAAGTGTTGTGGGGCTGGGCGCAATACGGAGCAGAGGAGAAGACTAGGAAACACTAATTAAAGAAGCTGAAGGAGACGGGTATGGAGGAGAAACCGCATAAGATGTGGGAGGGAGAAAGTGGGGGACTCTCCAAGCAGATTGGCTAAGACAAGGGGTCGATTAAGGGAGGATATGAAGGGGAATGCCTGCCGTCGGGCATTGGAGAAACGCGGACAGTCGATCAGGAGATGCTGGACAGACACTGGAATATGGCAGCAAGGACAGAGCGTGGGGACATCACAGGACATCAAATGACCATGCGTGAGCCTGGTGTGGGCGAGCCGAAGACGGGCTAGAGCGGTCCCCCATCGACGATTGCGATGAGAGGAAGACTTCCAAGGTAGGACGGAAGGTTTGACAGAACGCAATTTGACATCAGACACCCTCATGGAGGTCCAGTCGTCCTGCCAGCGCTGACGTAGTAATTGAGTAACACGCGGGAAGTAATCAGATGCAGGAATACGTCGTGGCACAAGTCGGTGAGAGGTAATAGCAGAGCGGGCGAAAAAATCAACCCGCTCATTGCCAGGCACTCCAACATGACTCGGGACCCAACAGAAAGACAGGGACTTCAATTTAGTAGCGATGCGGAACAACCATTCTTGAATCTCCAGCACTAAGGGGTTAACAGCGGGAAGAGACTGAATACTCTGAAGAGCACTAAGGGAGTCACTAAAAATGACAAAGGTATGCAGGTGTGAACAAAAAATAGTACGTAGGGCAAATAAAATAGCAAATAACTCGGCCGTAAAGACACTAGCACATGATTGGATGTGACGTTGGAAGGTCCGGTCCGGGAACACAACCGCAAACCCTGTACCGGCGGAGGTCTTGGAACCATCAGTGTACACTGGAATGGCTGAAGAGTGGCGTAGCATAATTATGTTCCTCAAACTGAGCATAAAGCAACTGTGGGGTTGAAGAGGCCTTAGAGGGGGGGGAGGGCAGCTGTACAAACGGTAGGGCGAGGGAGTAGCCATGGGGGGAACTCTGACTGTCGGAGGGGTAGCACCGATGGAATGGGAAAAGAGAAGGAGGCTAGTAAAGCAGAGACCCGACCGGGGAACGAAGTAGCAGACACTGATGGGGCTAAGCCGGAAGCCGTGGGAGGAAAACCAGCCAAACTGTGTTGCAGAAGGCGAAGATGACATCGAAGGGTCAGTTGATCCCGCCTGGATGATAGCGGTGGGACACCTGATTCAGCATAAAGGCTAATAACCGGAGTAGAGCGAAAAGCCCCTAGCGACAAGCACAGACCGTGATGGTGAAGGGAGTCTAGGCGCTTAAGGTTTGTACGCGCAGCGGAGGCATATACCTGGCAGCCATAATCGATCTTGGAGAGAATAAGCATTGTATGGAGGCGCAGAAGAGTCGTCCGGTCCGCACCCCAAGACAAGTGGCTAAGGGTTTGTAAGAGTTGAAGCCGTCGGGTGGTGGAGGTCAGTAACGAAGTAATGTCCGGGTACCATGTCAACCGAGTATCGAAAATGAGACCTAAGAATGGAGCTGAGGACCTGTAAGGCAGAGGGCGGTTATACAACGTAAGAACAGGATGCGGGACTGTATGGCGTTTTGTGAAGATGACAGCACAAGATTTCGAGGGCGAAAACCGAAAACCATGGGCCGTAGCCCACTGCGCAGCTGCATCAATGGCCTTCTGCATGAGATTTTGTAGGGCAGCGATATCCAAACCCACAGCGTAAATAGCGAAGTCGTCCACATACAAAGAAGCACGGACACCAAGAGGGAGAGAAGAAATAATACCATTAATAGCCAGGATAAAAAGGATGGTACTAAGAACACAACCCTGTGGGACACCGTCGGGTTGGGGGTATGTTCGTGAGAATGTATTCTGAAGCTTGACTCGGAAAGTACGATCACGGAGAAAGTTCTTCAAGAATACCGCCATGTTGCCAGACACACCAGAACTTAAAAGGGTATGAAGCATGTTGTATTTCCAGGCAGTATCATACGCTTTTTCAAGATCGAAGAATACAGCTAAAACCGACTTAGTGTCCGAAAAGGCATCGCGGATAGAAGTCGCCAATCTCAATAATGGGTACAAAGTACTACGGCCCTTGCGAAAGCCATATTGAAAAGGTGACAGGATGCCTCTTGATTCCAGGAGCCACATTAAGCAGGAGTGAACCATGCGTTCTAATAATTTGCCTACACAACTGACCAGGGCAATGGGACGGTAATCTGCTGGTGCATGGCCCGACTTACCCGGCTTAAGGAATGGGAGAAGGATGGCATGTATCCACGAAGCCGGAAAAAAGCCTGTGGACCACAGACGGTTGTAGATGGATAAGAGAAAGCCAAGCGCAGGTGGATATAAGTGCTTCGGCATCAAGTAATGGACACCATCAGGGCCTTCACATGTATCCTTACAGGCTCCCAGGCTAGACTCAAACTCAGCCCAGGAGAAGGGGGCATTGAAAAACTGATCAGATGATAAGGCGAAGTCAAGTCGTTTAAGTTCAGAACGGCGTTTATGCATCTGGAAGTAGGGCGGGAGATGGGAGCCAGTGCTAACATCGCTGAAATGTCGTCCCAACATATTGGCCACCAGAGACTGATCGCCCACAATGCCAGTGTTGGTATGGAGGACTGGGGCCGGCGTAGGCGCATGTTTCCCTGCAATCTTCCTGACGCGAGCCCAGACTTGCGGAACAGGTGTATCTGCGTTGATAGTAGAGGCATACGACATCCAGCTAGATTTGTTTGCAGAGCGGATTGTACGACGGAAGACGGCATTAGCCTGTTTGAAAAGAGTATACGCATCCCGCTCATATGGAGAGCCTTTTTACCGACGGAAACTCTTCCACTTGGCTCTTTTATTGCGTAAAGCCGAAGTGCACTGAACAGTCCACCACGGTACACACTTAGAAGACATACTCCGAGTGGTGCGTTGAATACAAGTATAGGCAGCATGGAGCACAAACATCAGGAAACTGGTAAGCATGGCATCAGGGTCCGGGAAAGCAGGGGCCGGATTAGGCGGAACGGTGAGATCAGCGAAAGATGTCCATTCGGCACGATCGAAACACCAACGGGGAGGGCGCGGCACTGGGGAGTAAGACGTAGGGGAGAGGACAATCGGGAAGTGGTCAGTCGCACAGTAATCATTAAAGACCCTCCAAGTAAAATCCAAGGATAGTGTAGGGGAACACAGAGACAAGTCAATACATGAGAAGGTACGGGTGCCGCTATCAAAATGCGTAGAGGAACCAGTGTTTAAAAGAAATAAATCGTGTGTACGAATCAGAGCCTCAAGGGAACGACCTTGTGTATTAACGGTAGAGTCACCCCACAGGGAATGCCTGCAATTCAAATCCCCTAAAAGGAGGAAAGGTGGAGGTAATAGAGAAAGGATCCTGTTTAATTCTGGAACATCGATCGGGATCGAGGGGGAAAGGTATATGGAAACTACTGTAAGCCAGCATGAAAGAAACACTCTGGCAAGCGTGCATTTAAGAGAGGTATGGATAGTTAACGGAGACACTGGGACATCATGATGTACGAGGAGGCAAGTAGCATACTGGGAATGGGGAGAACTTATACAGGAGTAAAAAGGTATTGGGGAGGGGGCATTAGAGAAACTCGATTCTTGTAAACTAATAACAAGTGGGCTAAACCTAGAGATAAGGTAACGTAGATCAACACTATGTGCTGCAAAACTACGAATGTTCCATTGTAAAATGGACATTAAAAAGACAAAAAAGATTAAAAAGAAGACGCGTACAAGAGGGAAGAAAAGACGTACACTATATACAACATATTTACAAAATACAGTTAACACCGTGGGTGGAAAATATAGCCAAGTGAGGCTAACGATGGGAAAAAATAGCAGGAATTGGAGAAGACGTTGAAGGGGAAGTCTGGAAACTGGGGGGCATAGGGAGGTCTAACAGAGAAAGAGGAGAGGAAGGAGGAGGGCCGGAAGAGGTAGGAAGGACGGACGGCGGGTGGGAAGAGAAGGAGGGGGTAAGGGCAGGAGAAGGAAGAGGGGGAGGGTCAGGAGGAGGAAGAGAAGGAGGGCCCGGAGGAAGGCCAGAAGGGGGAGTGGAGGAAGAGGACGGGGCAGGGGAAGGCGGGAGAGGGGTAGGGGGGAGAGAAGAGGGGGTAGGATGAACTTCGGCATGAACAGTTGAAGGTGGTGGGTGGGAAGAACGGATAAATTCATCAATCTTAGGTAGGGTTTCGTAGGAGAAATCTAGGGACGCAGTGATGGGAGGAGGAGGAGACTGGACGGAGAGAGGAGAAAGGGAAACAGAAGGAGAAGGAGGTGACTTCTTCTCGCAGGGACTTGAGCTCCGCACATCACGGAGACCACCCTTACGTTTAAAAGAGGAAGCAGGCGAGGAAGAACGGAGCACAGGAGCCCGTTTGGTAGAGGAGAAGGGAAGTTTAGAGCGAGTAGGAGATTTGGGGCGACTAGAAGAGGAAGATGACGGAGAACGGGGGGGAGGCTTGGAACGGTGAGAGCGTTGAGGGAGACTAGAAGAGGAGGAACAAGGAAGAGAGCAAGATGAAGGGGCAAAAGTAGGAGAAGGACTGAGAACAGAGAAAGTGTTAGACAAAGGGACAGGAAAGGAAGAGACGGAAGGACGAACGGAGGAGACAGAAGAGGAGGAAGGAGAAAATCCGGGATAAGCACCGGTAGAAGGAAGGGAGGCAGATGACGAAACTGGTGCGACCGGGGGGGGACGGAGGGAGCGGAGGCAGTGGAAGGACACGAGGAACCAGAAATAGGGGGGGGGGGGGGGTAGAGGGAGGCGAAGAAGAGGAGGGAGGAGACAGTCTTGGAAAATGACTGAGGGGTGAAGCCCAAGCGACGAGCCTCTTGGCGGGCTGCGGTGAGCGTAAGGCCGTGTCGCGCTTTGAGGACAGCAACCTCAGACTCGAACAGATGAACGGGGCAAATCTTAAGAGTCGGCCGAATGAGACCCGCGGCAATGAAGGCAGAACTGGGACGTTGACTGACATTCGCCAACGGCATGTCCGGACTGCGCACAGCGCGGGCAGAGTGGGCTCTCAGTGGCTGTGCGGCAGAACTTCGCCGGGTGGCCGAAACGCCAGCAGCTGCGACACTGGAGTGGACGGGGATGAGACGCAATCACGGGGAGGCGAGTACCACCGACAATAACATGGGCAGGAAGGGAAAGCCCATCAAAAGAGATCTTGGCAATGTTAGCGGGATGGCGGCGAAGGTCGCGAGGAGGGATAGTGTAGCATACCACACTAACCACCTTGTGGTCTTGAGCGACAACGATGTCCTTGACGAGGTCGGCGCAATCCGCGAATGGACGACCCCCGAGACGAATGGAAGCGGGGATCAGGACAGTCCCTGTACAGGAGTTGAGTCGTTGATCTTTTTGAGCCGGGATGGGGGTGCCAGAACAATCGACGAATGAGGACATAGCAGTAGCCTGAAGTTCGTTTTGGACGGTAACAAGACGGGAGGTATCATGGTGGGAGTGGAAGGTGACTTCCTTTCCCACCTGTTGAAGGAGACGCAGGTGGAAGAGGAGGTCATCACCGGCTAGAGGCGCAGAAGCAGGGATGGAGAAAAACTTAGTAAAGGAAGGAGGTTCAAAGAAAGAGGACATAGGGAGGACCGAGGAGCGAGGACGAGAAGAGAACGAAACTGGAGAAGAGGAAAGAGAACGAGGGAGGGAGGGCAGAAAAGGGTCGAGGGTGGCATGACTAGAGGGAGAAGAGGAAGAAGAGGAAGACGCAGAAATAACTACAGGAGAGGAGATGAAATCCTGGGTAGTGGAGGGTGGAGAAAGACGTGACGAAGACGGAAGGGTAGTAGAAGGATTCGGAACGGTAATGGACGAGAGGGACGAGCGACGACCGAGGGATATTTCAGCGGGCTGGTCGAGAGCACCCAAAACCATCCCCGACTCACCGTGCTCCCGCGGTGAACCGGACTGACAGCCAGACAACAGACCCCAAGTGGCAGGCTGCATGCCACAAGGGGCTCACTCACCGGAACCACTAAAGCAGAAGCCATAAACAGGGAAGAACAGGGAAAAAAGCATAAGTCATCACCATAGCAAGAGAAAAGGGGGTAAAGCATGGAAGAAGATACTGCGGTTACCAGGTGCCCCTGGCAACGAAAGGGAGAAAGACCTCCGCAAGGCCACGAAACCCAGAATGCGGCCAATTGAGATGGGACAGGTCTCGGCTTTGAGCTAGGGACCTTGTACAACCCGGGCATTTGTCCTGCAGCTTTATCCCACGGAGAACGGGGCCGGCGTAGTCACCTGACACACTCACTGGGAAGAGAGAAGGGAGTCAGAAACCCCAAAGCAACCCTATAGTGCCTATCCTCCAGCAACGAGCCTTGCGAGCCCTGGCCGGCAGCACCTGTCGCCAGGTGGACTCTGCCAACTCAGCAGTGATCAGAGACACCAAGGTGAAGCCCTAAGGAAACTAGAACCTCCGAAGCAGTTAAAGAGAAAGGAAGGAAGCAAACAGGGAAGGCAACCGGAAGGGAAGGGAGGGACGGGACCACAAAAGTTCAAGGGTGGGAGACCGGCCTCTGATGACAGCCCCAGGAGAAAGCGGAAGAGGGAAAAACGAAAACTAGAAAGGAGGAGAAAGAATAGGACATGACAAAATTAGTTGGAGGTGATAGGGAGAGCGGCCAAGAACCTTGGCCACTCCACCTACAAGCCCGGAAGCCCCCAAACGGCAGCAACGAGTCATGTGGCAAGGGGGAGGGGTTAATATGAAATTAGATGGAGAACCTGATCCCACGTCAATCTAGGTCTGCCCCTAAGCACGGCTCCCCCCCAACGTTCACATTCAGGCTTTTTTTCACCTAGTTCTGATCTATTCTCTCCACATGTCCAAACCAACCATGTTGGCTCGTACGCATCCCATCACCAACACTCCTAATGCCCAGACGCCTCCTAAATTCCTCTATATACCCCGTCCCTGAGGTTAAGGGGAGATTTCCAGTGGAGGGATTTTTTTCTTGACCCCTTTCTCAATCATGTTTAGCCCCATTGCTTTTGAGATTTTAAGGCGTTTGCCCCATTAGTTTGGCTATTTTTAAAAAAATTGCCCCATTTCTGTCAATTTTAAGACCTTTCGTGCCATTTAGGTGTCTATTTTTTCCTGGCGAGCAATAGCGAGCCTGTAATTTAAAAGGAATCAGCCTTCGACCGGGACATTTTTCTACCGAAAAATGTGCAAATTTATTTTGAAAGGAGGTCAAGGGGGGTGTAATTCTAAGTTTGATGGAGGTCTAGGGAATAAACTAAATACCTCCCCTTAACCCCACATATCCATCTCAGTTTACAGACTTTATGATCGACTCCCGTAGTTTCGACACGCTTCACCCAATCATCCTAATCCGTCCACCCGCCATTGGTACTCCAGGATCCACACCCGACTCACTCCAAGCGCTTCAATTTGTTAGCACATTATCTATTACGAAATAACTGGGTCTATTGCCGGACGCCTTACTCCCCTTACGAGGGTGGCCATACACAGAATGCCCCCAAGCGGACCTATTCCCTGTGAGAGGGACAACCCGAGCCAGTTTAGTGAAGGACTTACAGGATTGACCACTCAATTTAGGATCCGTCCGACTCCGAGGCCCTCTGTGTATCTTGTTAGCACTATTTTTCTACAGTGGCATTCGGCTAATCCATCCACTAACCTGCCTTACCCTTAGGTAAGCAGTACGGATTTGTATCAGGTTTACTCCCCTAGACAGGTTGCCAACCAAGGCTGACGAGTCCCATCCACCCGGATTTATATAAGGTTGTCTCCCCAAGATGAGTTGCCGACCAAGGCTAACGAGTCCCATCCACCCGAGTAACTGGTCTGGTATCTATATCAGTATCGGTGGAAAGGCTAGACTAGGTTCGGCACGACTATGCCAAATTCAGTCTTCATGTTACACTGTACCTACGTGTCCTTATGTCCCTAAGAGGAGGTATTTAGTTTATTCCCTACACCTCCATCAAGCTTAAAATTACACCCCCTTGAGTCCCGTTCAAGATAAATTTGTAAATTTTTCGGTAGAAAAATTTCCCGGCCAAAGGCCGGTCCCTTTTAAATTACAGGCTCGCTATCGCTCGCCAGGATAAAATCGACACCTGAATTGCACGAAAGGTCTTAATATGGGGTGAAAGTTCTTAAAATCGCTAAACTAATGGGTCAAACGTTTTATAATATCAAAAGCAATGGGGCTACACATGAGGGAGAAAGGGGTCAAGAAAAAAATCCCTCAAGTGGAGATCTCCCCTTAAACTTTGATTCTTTCTCCGCCTATCGTCCCAAGTCTTTCTTAGTTAACGGACTTCAAAATCTTGACTCCCGTAGTTTTGACACGCTTCACCCAGCCATCCTCATCCATCCACCCGCCATTGGTACTCCAGGATAAGATTGTCCACACCCCACTCAAATCGCTTTAATTCTTTCCACTTATTATCATTCCATCATACATACATAAAAGTTTAAAGACCGTTTGTCCACAGAGAATGTGGTTACAGTCTCACGTCCTAAATGGCAGCTTTCCAGGCGGCCCTGTCAAGGGCTGCCTGTGTTGTCAAGTTCTTTATTTTGAGATCGGACCGGAGTACCCGAGCCCACGTCATTCTAGGTCCACCCCTACGCGCAGCTCCCCCCATCCTCCATTCTTAGTCAATCATTTCATCCTGTCCCCTTAATGCCTCAAACATTTAATCCTCCATTCAACCACAAGCACGCAGGGTTGATTGAAGCTCTCTAACATCTTGCCATCTTCTCACGAGTTGCTGGGAAGGAAGGGGGTCGATCCACATAAAAGCAGTTAAGAGCTTCTGAGTGAGTCTTCCTTACGTAGTCGGTAGTAGTAGTAGTAGTAGTAGTAGTAGGTGGTAGTAGTAGTAGGTAGTAGTAGTAGTAGTAGTAGTAGTAGCCTGGATGAGATGCCGTCTATCTTTCTCATTGCTCAGATCAGCACTACTATGCCTGCGGGGAACAAGGTCTGCACCACAACCAGTGACGGTGGCAGAAGTAGACTACGAGGCAGCAGTGGCAGAGGGTCGCATTGGAAGGAGACTGGATTGAAGTTGCATGGTGTAGAATAGTAGTATCTCATGCTTGTGAAATTTAGTATGTGTACAATATTAAATATAAGGTAGTGGTGGTGGTGATGGTGGTAGTAGTAGTAACATGAAATGTATGAAAAATATTAAATAAAAATCAATGTAGTAGTAGTAATCCACGATGATGAGTCTGAGTGCTTACCCCGGAATAGGAAGTAGCTGAATGACAACAAAGTCAGGCGCTTTGATGACTTATTCTGACCTAGTCTAGGGTCCAAAGAGGGGATGCACAGACTGAGTGGTAGGTGGTAGTAGTAGTAGTAGGTGGTGGTAGTAGTAGGTGGTAGTAGTAGTAGTAGGTAGTAGTAGTAGGTAGTAGTAGTAGTAGGTAGTAGTAGTAGTAGTAGGTGGTAGTAGTAGTAGTGTAGCCAACAGTCGGTCAGAAGAAGACGTATGGATGTATCTCTCCGTGGGGAACAGCATATTAGTGAGGGAAGGGGTAGGGATGAAACTGTGATACAATCAACAG
>JBAKBP010009675.1:0-82373 GCA_037953745.1 Lithodes maja
GAAGTATTAAATATTTGAGGCATTTAAGTAGTGAGGAATATTTGCATGAAATACAAGTTATTCAATTACGTACTTCAATAAAGCAAGTAGCTTTATTCAGGTTCGGAATGTTGAGCAAAAGTTAATGATATCCTTCTTGATACACAACAATTCATTCATTCGTTCTTGTGATATTTTGGGAACAGACACAGACAAGCACACAAACGGGAATGAAAACATTACATTGTGCATCAGGGCTTCGGTGACATAGGGTAATAAGGAACGACTTTAACTAACTATCAAGTAGAATAATATAATGAATATGTTGATGTTAGATAGCTACTGTAGGTATGATTAAGATTGAGGAGACAATATATTTTCTTAGAGAACACTAAATCATTTTTCATTTGCTGAAATTGGCAACATATATCTTGGCAAAAATGAACTAATTCAATATTTCGATACGAAGACAAACGTTTGATATTTCTACTGGTTACCACCCGTCGAATTTTGAATTATTATTTGGGCGGTAAAATTTTAATAATAAAGGTATGGAAAGTATGAGAATATTGTTGAGACAAAGAGTGAGTGAGAGTGAGAGAGAATGTTACTTATTGAAGAAAAAATTATAATGGGCGGGTTGTTAGCTTGTCATTAACTTATGGGACGTGACAAGATTGTAATCAGAAAATATCGCTAGAGATGAACTGACTTAATTAAAATGTCTTGATCAACTCTGATTAACTACATTGAGTACATTTATTGATAATGTGAATATTTTGTAATATAGTACATAATATAAATATAATTTAAAAATTATGATAGTGTAAGGCTATAATAATATGGGTTATATACTTCTCTCATTATCATACCTATTCTGGCCAACTCTCTGACGTAACCGATAAGTTATCAAACTCTCCCCCTCAGGTCGTCTGTATTCCTTCCTACGACTTAAACTCATTCATATTCCGTTTGTCCAGGCATTTTGATCTCAACGTACCTTGAATTTGTCTCTCAATCACTCAATCTGAAGGGACACTAGCTAGAGGCAGCTAAGTCTTTTTTTCTCCTTTTACGTACATAATTGCACAATTGTGTCTCTTTATTTTCTATTTTACTTGCCATGTCTACAAGCTGTTAATACTACATACACATTTCCTTAGGTATTAATTAAGAACCATTGCCCTCATAGTGCTACACAATCACTCATCAATATTGGAGCCGAATTGTTTATGCCGCCTGTACCTGATAGACACAGAGGCGGGAGGGGCACGAGGGATGGTGCTCGGATATGTGGTTAACATAATGAATGGAGTGATGACCTTAATAATGATGATAAGGACAGATTGTGATGGAAGAGGAGGAGGAAGGGAGGGAAAGTAGTGTTGGGTGAGGGAAGGTGATGGTAAACTAATAGGAGTGATGGTATGACGTCATGGTGGTTTAGATAATGGAAGTGGTGATGGTGACAGGAAACTGGTGGTAATGATTATGAAGCTCGTGATGGAGACGGTAGTGAACGGAATACTTAATGGTGATGGAGATTATTATAGCCACAGTAGAAAATATTAGTGGAGAGGTGGTGGAGCGGCAGTAATTATGGTGTATATATTTCGAAAGCCTGATCATAAATTATTCAGCTTAGGAAAGGCCTCGTAATATTCCTCTACAATGATATATAATCTGAATGATTTAATTGGCAAACAGGAGAGGATTGTTTCTTCTAATTAAGGAGCGTCCCGGAGCAAATACAACCAACCTCCCGTCATGAATGCCAACAGGCAACTAGCGTTTGTTGCTGATGAACGTTGGATAGACCGTAGAGCCATCAAACAATATTTCCTATTCTATCCTAACCAACATTGATCTTAACTAACCTAACCTACCTTAACCTTTCATCCTATTCTAACCTACGTAGTTTTACCAGCATTAACTGGGCAAAAATCCAGGAAGCCCAAATTCAGGAGGGCATTATCCTTGACCTGAAATGTAGAGCTGATATTTTCCTATTATCAAACTGCACCTGCTAATCCATTTATGAGGCCAATTTTGTATTCATAGTCGCCGTAGATCAAAGCAAAGGACGTTGTATAAAATATATAGTTTCTATATTATGGTGTATAAGTTTGTATATGAATATATACTGTATATATATATATATATATATATATATATATATATATATATATATATATATATGTGTGTGTGTGTGTGTGTGTGTGCGCTGACAAATCGATGGAGGCGAAGAGATGGCGACTAATTTTGATGTACACAATAAATATATATTTTATGAAAACAAATTACATAATCAGGATATAATAATCTTTGTTTACATAATCAGGATATAATAATCTTTGTTTACATAATCAGGATATAATAATCTTTGTTTACATAATCAGGATATAATAATCTTTGTTTACATAATCAGGATATAATAATCTTTGTTTACATAATCAGGATATAATAATCTTTGTTTACATAATCAGGATATAATAATCTTTGTTTACATAATCAGGATATAATAATCTTTTCTAATATTTGAAAACAAAGATATACTGTAATTCCGTGTACGGTATAGTAATGCAAGTTCTGTTTGTGTCACCCCTCTACCCCAACATCAAGTCATATACATATTAACTAACCTATTAGACTTAAGTAACCAGACTAACCTACCAAGCCAAATCTACTCAAACTAGCATAGGAAACCTTATGTTGTCCTATTTCAATTAACTCAACTAACTTAACTAAGCTTGCCTAACTAACTAAATATATTTCAAATAGACCAAATAAATCGTATTAACACAAGGTTAGATAAACTATCCTGAACATGTCTAGTCCAAAACAATCTAAGTAACAGTTGACATTGAGCTTAACTTCACCAATATTATAATAACTAAGGACGTATCTGTGTTTTTTTTTTTTTTCAATCAGATTATCCAAGAAAAAAATATATGTTAAATTATATAATATACTTGGTACAGTTCACTGTCCGAAAACAACGGTGGTGATTTCGGCGCTGGGATATATTGGCCCGTCCCGCTTACTGGCAGGCACTTCATTGAGATAATTATTATTGTCAGGCTACGAGATTTAGCCTATGTCTTTCAAACTTTACATAATTTCAAATTTCATAATTTAACTGTTACTTGTGCAGCTTATAAAATAAGAGCAATATGAAAATAGATATATATGAAGAAAATAAGCAATATAATGGAAAATAAACTAATTACAGTCCAATTATAACGTAAGTAATGTTGAGATTCAACCCCATGATCACCTAGTTACTGGTCCAGTAATGTAACCACCTGCTGTATCACCAAATTGGTCAATACACCTCATGAGTAATGCTGAGCAATTCAACTGGCATAAACAAACACGATAAGAAACGTCATCAATTAAATAAATCGTAAAATAAACAACACAAATGAAAATAAACCGAAACAAATACAGCAAAGCAAAAACAAACAAATACAACAATTAAATAAATACGTATAACAACCACAGAACCACAGAATAGAGCAAGGATGTGTCGTCACCAGTAGGATATGTTGTGTTACAAGGGTGCCAGCTGAAAGATTGATGGAATACCTTGGTTGACTGAGACTCTCTCTCTCTCTCTCTCTCTCTCTCTCTCTCTCTGTGTGTGTATCTGTATAAATATATATATATATATATATATATATATATATATATATATATATATATACTGTATATATATACTGTATGTGTGTGCGTTATTTTCTTATTTCAATTATGTTTTCAACTCTCCCCTCGGAATATTCAGCCCTCTATTATGTGCGGTCTCTGTGCCTTTTCACGTCCCCCCATTAACACTCTTTACTCTCTTGCTCTCTCTCTCACTCCCTCAAAGGAGGGTTCCTTTTTCTGGTTTTCGGGTTTTCATTCTTGCCCCTCTATATTCTCCACCTTGTTTTCAATTGGGCTCCCAGCCCAATTATCACCCATATGGATGTTCCTGCTCTCTCTCATTTAACACCCTTTTGGTACCCACGGTAATTCCACATTTACAGTACTAAATATGACACACACATACACACACACTATTGTGTATTACCAAACGAACTAGACATGAAACAGGAAACGGAGCATAATCAACCATGTCGCCTTGCTACTCTGCCTCCTCCTTAATTCGTCTTAAAAAGGGGGCTGGATACCCACCTTCAGACACTATAGTGCGTTTAAAAGAATTGAAATTTTTTCACAATCGTGGCCGGAGAGGAGGTAGGAATGTCCCCAAGCGAATTCCTATCATAAAAACACACAAAAAAGTACCTAAAAAAGTTACAGTAGAGAAACCATACGCACATTTTGAGGTTCCCCGTATTTGGTATAACCTCCCATCGCTGCTACTGTCCAATGTCACCTCTTTGTGTAATAAACTCGACGAACTTATTGTGACAGTTAAACAAATTAGTGCTGATATTGTAGCAGTTACTGAAGCATGGCAAATCACCCCAGAAATATGGTGATACAAGACTATGACCTCTTTCACCAACTTCGGACAGAGAGGAGGGGGGGAGGAGTAGCTATTTTCGCCCGGAAATAGTTGTGTGCATCTCGCCTGGATATTGAGGTCCCGGAGGGAATCGAAGCACTCTGGGTGAGAGTTAATCCCCCCTCCCACCCTCGTCACACTGCCTCCATTATCTACTGTGTGATCTACCACCCACCACGCTCACCCACCGGCCCCGCACTAATCAACCACATCATCGATACATGTGATGATCTCAAACTCCAATTTCCATCATCCAAGTTGGTGGTTTGTGGGGATTTCAATGAACTAGACACCTGTGAGATTCAAGAACAGCTGCATCTTTCACAAATTGTTGACTTCCCCACCCACAACCACAACACTCTTGACCTTATTTTGACAGACATGGATGAGCAGTACCTCCCACCTGAACCTTTACCTCCTGTGGGACGCAGCACTCATCTCTCTGTGTTCTGGTCACCTGCCCCTACCACCTCCCATCAACAGACCCCCGTCATCCGGACCTACCGACCAACGCCAGATTCTGCAATGCGGGGGTTCGGGCAGTGGTTGGTTCATTACCCGTGGACGGAGGTTCTCACTGAAGAAGATGTTAATGCCAAATGGGACAACTTTGTATCTACCACCACCGAAGTCTACCACCACTTCTTCCCCACCAAGAGGACCAAAATGCACCCCTCTGACGTCCCATGGATTACTCCTCGGATCAAGAGACTGATGCAGAATCGGAACAAGGCCTTCTACACGGACAACAATCGCTACAAGGACCTACGAAACATTGTGATAAGGGAAATCCGTTGGGCGAAGAAGTCCTACTACCCTACAAAGATTCATCATTTAAAACAAACCAATATCAGTCAGTGGTACTCTAAAATTAAGAATCTTTGTGGCTTAAGTAGTGGGACTCCTTCGATCCCCTGTGGTTCCCATGTCCCTCGTGTAGATGCACCTGAACTGATAAATAATCACTTCTCTACCATCTGCCAAACCCTCCCCAAACTAGACCGCACCAACCTCCCTGCCTTCCTCCCATCCCCTCCCCCCCCCCCAGTAACTGTTCAAGAATTTGAAGTGGCCAAAAAGCTTTCCAGTTTCAAATAAAAAAGATCAACAACCCCAGTAGACCTACCCATGAAAATATACAAAGAATTTTCGGTGGAATTTGCCACCCCCCTTTGCTCGATAATTAATGCCTCCTTAAGGCAAAGTAAATGCCCTGCAGACTGGAAAACTTCATACGTCACTCCAATCCCCAAAACCCCCTCCCCACATTCTCTTAATGAACTCAGACCAATTGCCATTACGCCCATCCCTAGTCTAATCTGCGAGGACTTTGTATTCACCTGGGCTTACTCACAAATCCGTCACTTGATAGATCCCCAACAGTTTGGCAACGTAAAAACCTCCTCCACCACTCACTGTCTTATTAGCTTCCTAGATTATATTTACACAAATCTTGAGAAGAGAAAGACTTCCCTCACCCTTGCCTTTATTGACTTCAGGAAAGCATTTGACCTTGTTGACCACACCATCATCATCAACAAGGCCATAAAGTTGGGGCTACATCCTACCCTGGTTGCGTGGTTGACCGACTTCCTTAGTGACAGACGACAAGCAGTGCGATACCAAGGCTTCATCTCCACCTTCCTAGACATCACATGTGGAGTCCCACAGGGCACAAAGATGGGGCCTCTATTGTTCCTCATCTTGATTAATGATGCCCTAAAGGACACCCCATTCCACTGGAAGTACATGGACGACTCGACAGTCGGCATTACTGTCGATAACACCTCCCCTAACTATGACCCCCTACAAGACATCCTCGACCGTCTTCAAGCCTGGACCACAGACAATCATGTGACTATCAATCATGACAAGACAGTGGTCATGCACATCAACACTTACTTTACCGACCTTCCTCCACCCACTGTCACAATTGGTCCTCATCCCCTTTAGCTTGTTGAGTCCACCAAAATTCTCGGAATCACTGTGGACAACAAACTGAACTGGAAGAAACATGTAACTACCACAGTCAGGACCGCCACTTACAAGTTGTTTATGCTAAGGCGGTTGAGATCCCTGGGGGCGCCGGAGAATGAGCTGAAGAGTATATATAACACCTTCATACTCCCTAAGCTCACCTACGCCTCTCCCGCCTGGTCCTCCTCTCTAACCCTAACACAACAACGTCAACTGGAGAGAGTTCAGAGGAGGGCATGCAGGATCATCCTGGGAGGCACATATCCAGGGTACGAGGAAGCTCTCACCACCCTTAGCATACCTGCACTTTCAACCCACCACTACAACACACTCAAACAGTTTGCATCTAAGCTGCTTGTTCACCCACGACACAGAAACTTACTTCCACCAGACGCCCCTAGACCAACACGTGCAGCTCGTCATTTCAACACACTCCAACCAATAAGAGCAAGAACTGACAGATATAAAAATAGTCCTATCCCAACCATTGTTAATATTATTAATAATGTGTTATAACGGCCTGTCACACCATATATACGCGCCCATATATGCATAAGTGTGTGTGCATGTGTGTATTAGAATATAATTATGTATGTATTTGCTTGAGTTTGTTTATGTATATGTGTATATATGTGTCTATAGTGTATACTGTTTGTGGTTCGAGCCCGGCTGAGAGTATCAGGTAGGATAAGAGAAGAGCATATATGCATGTAATGTGCATATATTTATGTATATGTATGTTTGTGTGCATGTGCTGTCAATGGTTCGAGCCCGGTTGAGAATATAAGGTATATAATATATATATGTACTGTACGTGTATTTATATGGTCATATGCACATATGTATGTAAATATACGTACATATGAGCGAGAACATATTGCTCACTAGCGCAACTTCTGATTATAAATCTATGCATAAGCATTAACTATTATTAAGTGTTCGTGTATCTTCATTCATGTATTTCCACCCTTAACAATAGAACGCCCAGCTTTTCCATATTTCGCCTTCTGTCACACACACACACACACACACACACACACCTACACTTCCTAGGATTAACCTCCCATTGTAGTAGGCTGTACCTGACCATACAGACCATATACAGACTTGAATTGCTGCACCCTCTTTACCCTTCAACTCTTTACCCTGACCATACCAAAACAGTTTCTGTATGTATGTATGTTTGTGTGCATACGTGAGCGTTTGTGTATACGGACATGTGCACACTTACTGCATGTTCTTATGTTCCTATATATGTATGTATATGTATGTATATGTATGTGCGCACGTACGTGTATATACGTATGTTCTGTATATGAGTAAGTAAATAAATGTGTATATGTACTGTATATCACTTACTCTCATGGTTATTTTATGATAATTTGTATTCTGCACATGCATCATTATTGTATTTATTTATTTTGTTTGTAAACTGAGCTTACCATCCTCATATCTGTACATCTCATGTTCATCCACTAAATTGTAAAATGTGTATTTTCAGCTCATGAGGCTGCCATTCTTTAATAAACCGTTTATTATTATTATTATTATTATTATTACACACACACCTAAAAATATTATACAACAGTACTGAATTAATTAATGCATTGCTAACACTTACACTCATGGAATGATATAATAATATAGATAAATAAGATGGAGAGAGAGAGAGAGAGAGAGAGAGAGAGAGAGAGAGAGAGAGAGAGGTGTGTGTGTGTGTGTATGTGTGTGTGAGAGAGAGATAAAGAGTGAGAGTGAGTGGGTGAGTGAGATTAAAATATTTCCTCCCCGATTTCAAATGTTGTAAATACTCGCAAACATATTTATAATAAATAATATATAAGTTAACCTAAATCAAAGAAATAATATGTAATTATCTCTGCCGAAAATAAAAGTATACAATTCCCAATAACTAATGTTGTACTCACATATACTGCAGATGGTGGAAGTATCGGGCGACGTGTCCACTTCATACTAAGTCAACACTGGAAGAAACAATTACATAAATATATTACTTTAAGTACCAGTATACGTTCTCGCTCTCTCGCTAGCTCTCGCTCTCGCTCTAGCTCACTCTCGCTCTCGCTCTAGCTCACTCTCGCTCTCTCTCTCTCTCTCTCTTTGACTTGCGAACTAAATGTTTGGAACTATAACAATGGTTAATAAAAGTAAAGTACACCCCAAAATTAATAACAATATATATATAATCTTTAGTATAGCCTCCACCGGCCCTCAGAGAAAGATAAAAGCAGCTCTCCAAACAGCATATATCTATATCTCACAACACGGAAACACGCCATACGTGAGAAGGAATAGAGCAGAATTCTACCTATAACCCTACATATACTGACATATGTATGTGACATATACTGATATATGACAATGCACAATACATATACTGACAATGCACAATCACAAACAACTCATCACAACCCCCACACGTATCTCTGAGAACACTGCCACAATAATAGACCACATAAACTGTAACAGAGAGGACAAAATATCCCATCAGGGGTTATACAGACTGGGATAAGTGATCACTTCGTCACATATTGAACACGAAAAACCACAAAAATTACCCTAGAGAATCACAAGGTTATCAAAACAAGGTCACTCAGAAACTACAATAAAGAAATATTTCTGGACATTTTATGGAATACAGACTGGTCTCCAGTGTTTGGAAGTACAAACGTTAATGACGCATGGGTTGGCTTCAGAACCATCATCACAAACATCCTAGACGAAATAGCTCCTCTGAAAGACATACGAATTAAAGCAAGGTCAGACCCATGGATCAACAATGACATACTACACCATCTGGAACACAGAGACAATCTGTTAAAAAGGCTAGCGAAACATAGACAGGATCAAGGTCTGAAACATAGGAGTACAAAGGAGTACAAAGTACAAAGGAGTACAAAGGCAATCAAGCAACAACAGGTCTAGTGACCCTTTTAGGCTGCTTGTCCTCCAAAACACTGAAGATCAAGTGTCCAAACAGTGGTTTAGTGTGGGTAAGGGAACATTGGAAAGGGAACTACTGCCCTGGAACTAATGTCCGTGGCAGGACTAGGAAGTTAGTAGGGGACATATGGGTTAGTAACTGAGGGGAGGATAAAATAAAGTTATTCATTTAAACACGCAGTCAGTCGCGGGTTTGATGCGATAACATGAGTTCAACAGGGCCAGGAATAAACTAAGTAGGAAAATAAAATCAGCGAAAACTAATTATTTTCACAATAAAGCAGAGGAATGTCAGAATAACCCAAAGAAACTATGGAGGCACCTAAAAACAACAGGCTACAGCAACAAGACAAGGGATTCGTCTAACACTAATATTGCTCTCACCATTAATGATCAGGTTTGCCACGATAAACGAAAAATTTCAACCTACTTCAACTCCTTCATCTCCATAGCAAACACACTTGCACAGAACCTACCTCAACCTCTCAATAAATACACGACAACAACGGCCACCTTTCGAAATTTCTACAGAGATAAAGACATACACCCGAACACATTTGGATTGCAAAATGTTACACCAAAATACACTTTTGACGAGCTGTCTAACCTAAATGTACATAAAAGCACAGGACCAGACAAAATTCCTGCCAAATTTCTACGAGATGGAGCCATTGGTATAGCAGGCCCCCTAACCCAAATCATCAACTTGCCAATTAACACCAACACTGTACCTGCTGAACTGAAGGAAGCTATTGTAACCCCTCTATTCAAGAAAGGAAATAAACTAGAAGTTGGCAACTACAGACCAGTTAGCATATTATGTATTGTATCTAAAATCCTTGAAAGAGCGGTATACACCCAAATTGAACACTACCTCAAACAAAATGATCTATTCTATAAGTTTCAATCAGGTTTCAGATGCATGTACTCGACAGACTCCTGTCTCATCCACTTAACGGATCACATTCGTAAAGAAATTTCTAAAGGTAACTACACCGGTATGGTTCTTCTTGATCTACAAAAAGCATTTGACACAGTAGACCATGATATCCTATGTAATAAACTACAAGCAATGGGCATAGGGTCTGTGAACTGGTTTAAATCTTATCTTAGTGGTAGAACCCAAAGAGTCAAAATTGATGATAATATATCTGATCCTATGCCAATTAACTGTGGGGTCCCGCAGGGAAGCATCCTTGGTCCCTTACTCTTTCTCTGTTATGTGAACGACATGGAACTGAGCGTCTCATGTAAATTATTACTGTATGCAGATGACAGCGTGCTTCTGGTTTCAGGAAAAGACCCAATAAGTATTGCCGCTTCACTTTCCAAAGAACTAGAATCATGTAGTGAATGGCTAGTGGACAATAGACTATCTCTTCACCTGGGCAAGACGGAAGCCATCTTATGTGGAACAAAACGCAAACTGAAAGACATTGAGGGCTTCTCGGTCAACTGTAATGATATTCCTATAACAACAGTGTCACAAGTTAAATATCTCGGACTAAAACTGGACGCGAGTTTGTCAGGTGAAACAATTTTGGAATCTATCCTGAGTAAGCGTAGAGCACGTATAAAATACCTGTATAGACAGGTGCGATGCTTGACCGTGGTGACCAAAAAGACCCTCTGCCAAGCGCTTGTTCAATGTCATTTTGACTATTCTGTGTCATCCTGGTACTCTGCATCATCTAAATCAGCACAGCACAAACTTCAGGTCACTCAAAATAAAATAGTTAGGTTCATGCTGAACCTAGGACCCAGATCACATGTTGGCCAGGTACAACTTCAGTCACTAGGTATGCTCAATGTCTCTGACAGGGCCAAACAAATCAGGCTCACTAATGCCTTCAAAATTTTCTATGACAGAGCTCCAGAGTATCTAAAGAATTATTTTGTTAAAGCAAATGAGAGGAGTGGACATAATACAAGAAACAGGATGTTTAATTTTAAGGTCCCGAGAATCCAAGGACAGGGTAAGCAAACATTCTTCTTCACTGCCATCAAAGACTGGAACGACCTACCCCAGTCAGTCCGTGAAAAGAGAACACTGTATTCCTTCAGACGTAGCCTGAAGGAACACCTGAACCGGACAGCTGCGAGAAGGGAACACCAAGCTTATGTCTACTACTAAATGCGACATAAGAGATAGACAAACCAAACTGAAATTATTACTGATTACGGATGACTGATATTTACTATAGGATGTAAGGTATCTTAAAATAACCCCCTAGAAATACTTTCTCTAAAGTATCTATTTCTTTATCCTCCCCATTTTCCCCAGCTAACCTAATCCCACAAGGACCCCAATGGAAATACGCCTAACGGCCTTATTGGGCTATCCTTAGTTGGAATTATGCAAGGCTGGTACATGTCATATTTGTAACATACTATGTGGTACCAACTCTGTAAATTGCTAACTGAATAAATATTATTATTATTATTATAACCCTGAGATCCACTAATAGGAAATAATAATACTTGGTGAATCTACGTTGCCGTGAATATGATGAAACCTTTGTGTCTCCCGTGTACAGTATATAGAAAACAAAACAAATAATGAACCTGGCAAAAGTCTTCACCATTATTGTGTATTTCCTCAGCCGAAATATATTCCTGGATCTGAAATTCTATCTCCAATCTCAATTCTGCGGCCGGGAATACACGATTGTTTTTCTGAAGCTCCGCAACAATATTACATTCGGAGTTCCATCGTTATTTTCCCTTAGGTAAAGAGAGGCAATTCTACATGCATGGCTAAGCTAATCCAATCACACAGGATTAATTTCAGTTGGACTGAAAACAAATATCCGAACATGTTAACTTCCCCATAATCGAAGAAAGAAGGAAACTAGAATGAGATATACATTTCAGTCGCTATCCTTTTGTTTATATGTAAATAATAATAATAACTATACCGTAATACAGTCTAACTGAAATTATATATAATAACAATTCCCCATTCCCATCCCATTGATCATTTTAATCTCCCTTAATTCTGCCGTGATTCCAAGACCAACACACAAATATTACCTCCACAAACATAGTCTTTTACGCCACACTGTTATATTGTTACTGACCAAACACAGTGTAATATAAAACTTTGTAATTACCTTGTCTGTTTGTCGTAGGAGTGAGCGGCGTTATCACAGTCACGATTAAATATACTGTCCTTCCTCCACAATTACAATTTTGATTATAGCTCTAAATAGTCAAAACAATATTAATAAAGTCCTTTAGCATAAATGACAATTTTACATATTAAAGTTGTTTTCATTCTTATAAGCTAAGTTGAGAAAAAAGGACATGACTTTAGAAAGTGGATATGCATAGAGTAATGGTATAGTCAGGGCTTATAATCTTGTGACACCTCGGTGACATGGTCGTACATAGTATTATGTTCTTAATTAAATGGAAACATATTGCACACACGCACACGCGCACGCACACACACACACACACACAATATATATATATATATATATATATATATATATATATATATATATATATATATATGACGGCAGAGGGAAAGTGTCTCTATGAAGAGAAAAATAGATAGAACGATGAATACATACTGTATGTGTGAATAAATATATAAATAAATATATATATATATATTGTTACGGCTGGATCGGCAATACATATTCGGGATTCTTGATCGTAGGACAGAAATGGCTTATGTGACAACGACACGCTCGATTCCAGTCCCAAATACTATATGCTCCAGACAACAAAAGCACCAACGCCCTACAGAGTTATCGTCTATGGTAACGAGGTACCTTAACTCGGCGAAAGTGTACAACAGGGGTAGGCTATGAGGCTAAACTCCCTCAGACATTTATAGGTTACGTTATTAATAAAGAAATGCAATACTCAAGAAACTACGTTAATATTAAGCCTCTAATAATGTAGAATAGAAGCAGGCTAAAGGTATGACAGTGAAATGCTAAATGACAAATGTACACGCCTACTTGAAAGCGCGTGCACTAGAATAACTGTCCCCTACTAACATGCACTAGCATGTAGCATACAAGATGTTCATGATCCAGTAGATACCTAATAATACACATGGAAGGAACATAAATAGTAGTCACTTATTGTAATAATGAATCTATACTTGGAATAACTAAAAGGTTGCAGGCAACAGTACTGCGCCGGTAGCCTACTACCTACTTCGCTTCTCTCACTCTGTCTCCCCTCTGAGTCCGTATGCGCCCTACGCAACGGAACTCCGGACACAGCAGCAAAACGACAGTGCAGTTAATTGATACATGAAAGTATTAATAGTGTTGTCTTGTGTGTGAGTAATGTGTATTGTAAAGTGTTACATACATAAACTTAAAGAGAGCTGCAATGCATAGTAAAATAAAGATATCACCCACTCATCATCCCCATGTGTTCTAGCTAGCAGGCCAAGTCACAGGAACAACGAGTCCCAGCACCGAAAGCGAGAACCCAGGAAAAGACTGTAGAGAACACAAGGACAGATAAATTACGTTACTCTACTATACCGGCACTACGAGCGAGCTGTAGTCTCTGGTACTGCACTCGCTCCTGGCTCGGTAGGCAAATCAAGGCTAAGTCCTCGCCCCTCTACAGACAACTCCTGGGCATGGTCGGGCTCTTACACATGGCACTAGTCTAGTCACAAATTGGATGATGAGCTGGGCATATAACTCGTGAACATGTAGAACGTTCACCAACTATCCTCATCAAGAAGATCGCTGTTCACATTAACCCCTTAAATCTAATACATGGAAATATATGCTTGTCCTAAGAGTAATACGAGAGGTGAGTGCTGAAACTCCTTTAGGACCTCAAGGGAAGGGTATGCATTTAAATAGAGAGAAGAATGAAATGAGAGTAATGTCGTCAGAGAGAAAGAGTGCAACCGTGAGAAATTGGGAGAGAGGGCAAGGGATGTTAGAATCTCAAAGGTTCTAGGCAACCTGGTCATAGAGCACACAGCGAGCCTCCATGCAATGTGCAGTACGACAACATGGGCAGCCAGGCAGCATATGCAGGCGGCAATGTACTACCAACCCTGTCGCACCTAGCTATAAGCGCAGGGCTGCCAACCGGTCCATACGTCTGGCAACCACCCCCCCGGCAGCGTGGCGCACCGCTACCCTCTCGCTCTGAAGTCCAACTCACTCTCTCTCTCTGAATTCCCACTGTCTTATCTATCAACTTCTCTATTGATACTACATATTAAATGGAAGGTCTCGACATGGCTTAAAACAAAACCCACCACTGGTTAGCACATGACGAGACCTTTGCAGAGATACAAAGAACATAGTTATACGTTGTCACACTCAATATAAGCAGCCAGCACGGTACACGGTACACGCACCGTGACGGTACAGTGGAGTACCAAGGAGTACAATCAGGTTGCGTTGCTACGCACTGGGTGCGTCACAACCCCCCCAAGATTTTAGATAATCGACCTTAGAAGCATTATCAAAATCTGACAGGCAACCAACCGACCTGCTACCCTTAGCTGCCACTAATTGCAAAAGGTGCAAAACAACTGAAGAGTGAATTATACATAAAACACAATATCGCATGCATCATGCTACAACAATAAAGACTTACAAAACTAAAAAAAAATTCTCGTTTATTTTATTGTTTTATAATCTTTTTGGACGGCGTTATGATAGCCTAATTTTACTCCTGCTCAACCCACACACCGTGCACGACTATCCTGGATCATCAACCCTTGATAGACAATCTGCTATCACGTTCTCACTCCCGGCAATATGCTGAATGTTGAGATTATACTCTTGGAGCATTAGGGACCACCTGGTCAACCGCATATTCCGATTGTGAAACTGATTTAGGAATTTCAAGGGATGATGGTCCGTATAAATCGTCACTACCGGGCCGTAGGCTGGAACATAAACTTCAAAATGTTTGAGCGACAAAACGATAGCAAGAAGCTCCTTCTCTATAGTCGAGTAATTCCTTTGTGCCGAATTAAACTTGCGAGAAAAGAAGCTCACTGGGTGTTCCAAGCCCTCGGAATCAGTCTGCAGTAACACTGCCCCGGCACCCACACCGCTGGCATCAGTCGCCAGCTGAAAACTCCTGGAGAAGTCTGGGGCTCTCAAAATCGGATGTGTACACAGCAGGTGCTTGACTAGGTCGAAAGCCCTCTGACACTCCGCAGCCCAACAGAACTTCACTGACTTCGACAGTAGATCAGTTAACGGTGCTAAGACAGTAGAGTATCCCCGGATGAAGCGCCTATAATAGCCTATCATACCTAGGAACCGCATGACCTGGCGCTTAGTGGTGGGCCTGGGAAACATATTGATAGCCTGTATCTTGCTCAGGGGGGGGCACACCCGGCCTAACCCGACCACGAAGCCAAGATACTGCACAGTAGCCTTTACAAACTCGCACTTCCTCAGGTTCACCACCAGCCCAGCATCGTGCAACTTCCCAAACAGGGTCTCTAAGTGCCTTAGGTGATTTTCAAAATTGTCATCATACACTATCACGTCATCAAGGTAGACCGTGCAGTTAGGGATTTCGTCACAAATATCGTTCATCAGGTTCTGAAACGTGGCAGGTGCGTTCTTAAGCCCATAAGGCATTACGTTACATTGGTAGGTCTTGCCATCTACCACAAAACCACAAACTTGCTTAGCTCGGTCCGACAGGGGTACTTGCCAGTAGCCTTTTACAAGATCAATTTTAGTAAGGTACTTTGCATTCCCTATCTTGTCCACGCTGTCGTCAACTCGAGGCAAAGGGTAAGGGTTGGTAGTGGTCAAGCCATTTAGCCTACGAAAATCTATGCAGAACCGCACCTTGCCGTCAGGTTTTGGCTGCAACGTGACGGGTGATGTCCACTTCACATAACCTTCAGTGATCATCCCTCTCTCAACCATGTACTTTAACTCCTCCCGTAAAGCTGGCAACTTTACCGGGGGCACACGGTAGGGCACTGACTTGAAGGGCACATTATCACCGACGTCCACGTCGTGCGTTACCTGAGTAGTGAGACCTGGGTGTTCGGCGAAAACAGAGGGGTATGACCTGAACAGGCCTAGGACAGCAGCACCCTGGTGCTCAGGCAGGTGACTTACAGCTTGCCTAGCCTCTTGTTCAGTATTCCCCGCCCACTGTTCCGCGGAAATGACACAGTCCCAGCTATCCTCCTCAGCAGCATGACTGTCCCCACCTCCTTCTCCACCCTGGCCGCTGCAGGCCAGCACAGGGACAGTGAGAGGCTCTGAGGGGCGTCTCACATACTCTTTCATGAGGTTAACATGACATAACTGATGTTTTTTCCTACGGTCAGGTGTTGCAACGAGATAATCAAGGTCGGACAGTTTCTTAGCCACCACATACGGCCCAATAAACTTGGCAGAAAGGGGGTGTCCAGGCAAAGGTAAAAGCAACATTACCTCCTGACCCACCGAAAACTCCCGAAGCTTCACCTTGGCGTCATACTGGTGCTTCATGACCGCCTGTGCATTAACCAAGTTATTACCTGCCGCTGCCATGCAACCTATAAGTCTCTCCCGGCTCTCAAGGATATATTTAAGTACAGACACCGGCTTCTCTTCGCCCTCCCAGATCTCTTTCACCATACTTAAAGGTCCTCTCACATTATGGCCAAAGACTAGTTGATTTGGACTGAACCCCAGGCTCTCTCCTGGGACTTCACGTGCAGCGAACAGAACATACGGCAGACCCAAATCCCAATCAGTGTCATGTTCTGCACAGTAACAGCGTAGCATACTCTTCAGGGTCGAGTGCCACCGCTCCAAGACTCCCTGACTCTCGGGATGGTAGGCTGACGACACTACAGAACATATACCGTGCAACTGAAGGGTTTGCTTGAACAATTTGGATGTAAAATTGCTCCCCTGGTCTGACTGCACCTCACGTGGAAATCCATAACGGGAACAGAACAATAATAAGTTTTTAACAACTGCCTTTGCCGAGCCGTTTCTCATGGGGTATGCGTCCGGGTATCTCGTAGCCACATCCATGATTGTCAACAGGAATTTATTGCCACTACTAGTAGGCGGGAAAGGGCCAACCAAATCTACTACAACTTTGCTGAACGGAGGCCCGGTGACAGGTATGGGAAACAAAGGTGCCTTCGGGATTGTCTGGTTAGGCTTCCCCGTTGTCTGGCAGGTCGCACACCCAGCCACCCATGCACAGACATCAGCCTTGACCCCAGGCCACCAGAAAAACCTGCCCAATGCCGCCAATGTTTTTGTTACCCCCAAATGACCCGCCACCGGCACATCATGCGCCAGACACAATAAGGACTCTCTATACTTATTTGGAACAACCACCTGGTCTACTACCCTCGCACCGCCCTCCCACTTCGATTTGGGGTCTAGAAATCTGCGGTACAATATCCTGTTGAGCCTAAAGAAATCTCCCGGCTTTGCATCCCCATCTTCCTCCAACTCTATGGCACCATTGCTATAACGAGCTAGGCTAGCGTCTTGCAGCTGCTGCTCACTAATGTCCCTGGGCGTCAATGCATCAAGATGGTTTTGTAATAAGACATTACCCCGGCTAGTAGGCTCTACTGCCTTAGTGGCTCTCGCTACAGCTCTTGCCTCACGCGAAGTCTTACCCAACTCTGCCTTGTTACACACCATATCTGGGCCAGAGTCAACTCCCGTGTTTATTATAGGTCCAAGTACCGAATCACCGAGAAGTGCAGCAGAATCAATGTCCCTTTTCCTGCCCTTAGCAACCTTCTCCTGATCCTTCCTCCACTGTCCCCGAGGTTGAGTGCTAGGCTGTGCAGGAGCCGCAGAGCGAGATCGGGTTACCACACAGGCCATCTTATCCTGTTGGCACCTCCCAACCCATTCCCGATTCTCACCATCCACGTCGGCCGCCCTCTCGGCAACGACTAAGGGTGGAGTCCCGGAAGTGGGCACCGCAAAGTCGTTGCCGAGAAGAAGGTCGACGCCCTCAACTGGCAAACACTCAACGATCCCTACATCCAGCTCCCTGCACACCTCTCCCACTCTCAACTCCAACCTCACAAGTGGGTATGACCTCGTAGCATTTATACCCTGCACCACAACAACTCTGGCCGCATTTATCGGTTTCCCTGTGAAGTTCCTCAACAAAGTTTGCGAAGCCCCCGTATCCCTCAGCAAGTCAACCCTCCGTAGTTCACTCCCCCAGCTCACAAACCCGTGTCCCCGATGGTCACAGAAAGTGTCCCGGACAGGTGTCGAGCCTTCCGTACGCTTCTTTACCGCGTGTGCCTCAGCTGCTGACAACCTACCCCGGGCAGTTGCTGCAGCCTTCAGAGACACACCGATACTGTGAACCAATGACACCGGCTTAGCGGGAGTGTTACTAGGGCACTCACGTGAATAATGGCCTAGCTTCTGACATTTGTAACATTTCACATCCCCAATGGGCTTCTTCCCTTGTGCGGGCGAAGAAGGGGCCTGACCTTTAGTAAACGGGAGAGGCTTGTGTTTGTAGGTGTTATTAGGTGCAATGCATTTAGTGTGGTTATGTGTGTCATAGGATTTGTTATTATCGAAAACTCTGGTGGGTGGGGTATAGCGCCCCTTCTGCCCTGACTCAGCCCTCTGAGCGGCACCGCAACCACGAATCAATGATAATCTGAGGTCTGCCATCTTGGCAGCCTCCTCTACTGTCTTGGGACATTTTTCCTTAATGTTCAGCGTTAGATCGGTTCCAGTACATTTGTAAAACTGTTCCAGATAGAAAAGTTGCTTAATTTCCTCAGCCGACTCTGCGTGCTCGGACCGAAACCAGTTATTACCTGCATCTGTTAAGTCCCGTGCGTGCTCCATAAAACTGACGTCGCTCTTCTTATTCACGCCACGGAACTTCAATCTATAAGTTTCGGGTTGCAGTTCGTAGGCCCGGAGCACAGCCTCCTTCACCAGTCCATACACTACACTCTCGTCCAGTGACAGTGCATCGTAGGCTTTCAACCCCTTACCCACTAGACGTGATGAAACTAATGCTGCCCATTTAACCTCCGGCCAGTCATACTCACGACACTTCTTTTCGAAACGAGCAAAAAACTCAGTCACTGCTGTCTCATCAAATGCGGGTACTAACTTAATTAAATGCGAAAGTGAGTCTGTAACCCGGTGCCCACCACCGAGATGACGCCCCGTGGTCTCTACTCTAGACTTCTCGACATCCATTTCAGCCTGGTACCTGGTTGCATCCTGATTGGCTTGGATTCTAGCAACCTCTATGCGTTCTATACTAGCCTGTTGTATCTGAGTCTCCTGCAGCTTAAACTTAGCTAGTTCTAGCTGAAATAACATCTCAGGAGACAGGCCTGGGGGGGGAGAGCACAAAATGGGGGATCCACACCGAGACGTGTTTACGGGTAAGCCAGCTTGCCATTGAGAACCCTCCTGCTGCATCGTGCTAAGAATCGCTGGCTGAGGGCCCAGCTCAGGGGTAGAGTGGAATGGAGGCTTGGAGGGAACCCCCCAAGACCCCACTCCACCCACCGCCCCATCGCCATCACCCAACAAACATGCCACCAAATTCTTCTTGGGCCAACTGTCAGGACAGTCCCGCCCCAAAACCGTGGCTAAACAGCGAAGACCGTAACAATCAATAGCCTGCAGGCGCTGTTCGGTCAAAGGTGTCTGCAAAAATGCCCGGGCATCCCTCTCTCCACTTATAACACTCCCCTCCCTAAATATCTGTTGTACTTGCTGGTCACTAGGCTGTACCGTGTTATCCTCCCCCGTAAATGATGAGTCATTAGACATAGTGCTGGTTATACAATTGCTGTTCATAAAAAAAAAGAAGTGCTTATTACTAATTGCAGTCTCGACTCACAAAATGTTAAAGATGCTTGAATGACTCTACTCTAGACACCCCTAACGAAACAATCTGCAAGTCCACCAATACAATAATGACACAATAAAAATTCCTCCAATATGCAAGAAAATTCTAGCCAGCTCTACTAGGTAGCATAGAATAGTTCTCCAAAAAACATGTGATAGGATACTACTGAATCTTGTGCAAGGTCGCCATTTTGTTACGGCTGGATCGGCAATACATATTCGGGATTCTTGATCGTAGGACAGAAATGGCTTATGTGACAACGACACGCTCGATTCCAGTCCCAAATACTATATGCTCCAGACAACAAAAGCACCAACGCCCTACAGAGTTATCGTCTATGGTAACGAGGTACCTTAACTCGGCGAAAGTGTACAACAGGGGTAGGCTATGAGGCTAAACTCCCTCAGACATTTATAGGTTACGTTATTAATAAAGAAATGCAATACTCAAGAAACTACGTTAATATTAAGCCTCTAATAATGTAGAATAGAAGCAGGCTAAAGGTATGACAGTGAAATGCTAAATGACAAATGTACACGCCTACTTGAAAGCGCGTGCACTAGAATAACTGTCCCCTACTAACATGCACTAGCATGTAGCATACAAGATGTTCATGATCCAGTAGATACCTAATAATACACATGGAAGGAACATAAATAGTAGTCACTTATTGTAATAATGAATCTATACTTGGAATAACTAAAAGGTTGCAGGCAACAGTACTGCGCCGGCGGTAGCCTACTACCGCATAGGCTACTTCGCTTCTCTCACTCTGTCTCCCCTCTGAGTCCGTATGCGCCCTACGCAACGGAACTCCGGACACAGCAGCAAAACGACAGTGCAGTTAATTGATACATGAAAGTATTAATAGTGTTGTCTTGTGTGTGAGTAATGTGTATTGTAAAGTGTTACATACATAAACTTAAAGAGAGCTGCAATGCATAGTAAAATAAAGATATCACCCACTCATCATCCCCATGTGTTCTAGCTAGCAGGCCAAGTCACAGGAACAACGAGTCCCAGCACCGAAAGCGAGAACCCAGGAAAAGACTGTAGAGAACACAAGGACAGATAAATTACGTTACTCTACTATACCGGCACTACGAGCGAGCTGTAGTCTCTGGTACTGCACTCGCTCCTGGCTCGGTAGGCAAATGGCTAAGTCCTCGCCCCTCTACAGACAACTCCTGGGCATGGTCGGGCTCTTACACATGGCACTAGTCTAGTCACAAATTGGATGATGAGCTGGGCATATAACTCGTGAACATGTAGAACGTTCACCAACTATCCTCATCAAGAAGATCGCTGTTCACATTAACCCCTTAAATCTAATACATGTAAATATATGCTTGTCCTAAGAGTAATACGAGAGGTGAGTGCTGAAACTCCTTTAGGACCTCAAGGGAAGGGTATGCATTTAAATAGAGAGAAGAATGAAATGAGAGTAATGTCGTCAGAGAGAAAGAGTGCAACCGTGAGAAATTGGGAGAGAGGGCAAGGGATGTTAGAATCTCAAAGGTTCTAGGCAACCTGGTCATAGAGCACACAGCGAGCCTCCATGCAATGTGCAGTACGACAACATGGGCAGCCAGGCAGCATATGCAGGCGGCAATGTACTACCAACCCTGTCGCACCTAGCTATAAGCGCAGGGCTGCCAACCGGTCCATACGTCTGGCAACCACCCCCCCGGCAGCGTGGCGCACCGCTACCCTCTCGCTCTGAAGTCCAACTCACTCTCTCTCTCTGAATTCCCACTGTCTTATCTATCAACTTCTCTATTGATACTACATATTAAATGGAAGGTCTCGACATGGCTTAAAACAAAACCCACCACTGGTTAGCACATGACGAGACCTTTGCAGAGATACAAAGAACATAGTTATACGTTGTCACACTCAATATAAGCAGCCAGCACGGTACACGGTACACGCACCGTGACGGTACAGTGGAGTACCAAGGAGTACAATCAGGTTGCGTTGCTACGCACTGGGTGCGTCACAATATATATATATATATATATATATATACTGTATATATATATATATATATATATATATATATATATATATATATATATATACCGGTATATATATATATAATATATATATATATATATATATATATATAATATATATATATATATAGAGAGAGAGAGAGAGAGAGAGAGAGAGAGTGAACCCTTAGTAACTACGTCACTCGTGGTTAACAGTTTACGCCACACCTGTTCTGTTTCAACTTCCAATACTCACCTGATATATTCCAATCTGTCTTCATGTTTTCCATTAATACGAAATTTCACACAACTATCAGATTATTTTGGACACGGCTTCTATAGCATTTAAAGAGTTCCAGCCCACACACACACACACACACCTTTACAGCTATCAATCACACCGCCACAAAAGCCTCACTATCGGAACCACCAGACTTCAGCAAACTTCCGATACTCATCAGTCGTTCACCTCGCATTTCTGAAACTCGCACTCGTTCCGTCACACAGTATTTCCGATACTCATCACTCTCCCACACATGTCTAACAGACAACACCCTCCACATCTTCCCAGAATTGATATTGAACTATCACACCTGTTTTAACAGTATGCATAGCGCCCACATTTCCAATACTAAAAACTCAAATCCTAATTCACTATTCCCACATCTACCCAGAATCTCCACTTCGGTTAAATCAAACACAGATACGAACACGCACACACACATACACATTATCTCTCTCTCCCTCTCACCCCCACAGTTTCCCAGCCACTGGTGATCAACCACCAACAGCCATAACACAACACAACTGATGACCGTGTAAGTTGTAACGTCAGGATGTAAACAACTGGACCAATGTTACCCTCTATCATAACTTTACCAAGGAAAGAGAAACGAAAAACAAATTCACACTCAACAGAAACTATGTAAAGACTCGTTCGCAGATATAAAAACTACATGGAGAATACAATATACTCTTAAAAGATAATTTTGATCAGAAAACAGTACTTCTATAATAATACTTAGGCAGACTATTCATACATAATAAATCATAATTTTCATTTGAATATGAATTAACTCATTTTGTTCTAACTATTCTTTAAGTTTTGTTGTTTCTCCTTCCTCGACTTTCCTCTCCCCTTCTCCATGTGTTCACTATCCCTCCCAACCTGCATCTCTCAACACCTTCACGTTCCCCTCTCCCTGGTGACCTTGGTTCTTAATTAATTTACTTATTTTAACCACTACCCACGTCATCACTAAAATAACTCCAACACACTTGTTAAACAACACCAGTATCAACAAGAATGCTATCAAACAAACCCGTCATTACCGATGGTCAACAATCACTATATGATCATTATTATTACATAACAACAATCACTACTGTCACAATCACTTTCATAGCCATTGTAATCGCCAATAAAGTAATTGTCCTAATAATAATTATAATCATCAGTTTCAATTCAAAACGACCCAAACCAAAACTTTCAGTCTCCCAACCCAATGTTAGTCTATTTAACCTAACTAAACTTTACTTAACCAAACCAGTACTAACGTAACCTATTATATAATGTCGAGTATACCAATGTTAGTCTGGTCTAACCTAACCTAAGTGGGGTGAGGGGGGTGAGAGGGACGGCAGTAACACAGAGGACACAATTTCGTATGAGTTACTGACATTGAGAGAGAGAGAGAGAGAGAGAGAGAGAGAGAGAGAGAGAGAGAGAGAGAGAGAGAGAGAGAGAGAGAATGAGAGAGAATGAGAGAGAGAGAGAGAGAGAGAGAGAGAGAGAGAGAGAGAGAGAGAGAGAATGATAACTTGCAACATTTTCTGTGTTTATGGGCTTACTCTCTTGTGATTGGTACAATTACAACACCAGCAACAAAATGTTTTATCCCGTGAGTTGATGCAATTCGTTTATTGAGCAGTATTATTTTTATCATCGACACACATACACACACTGAAATGGGAAAGGAAAAATCAAAGTGGCTCCTGAGTGACATGTACAAAAATATACTGACAAAGAATGAGTCTGAAGTGCAAAAGAGATATGGAAGATAACAAAACAATAAACATTGAAAAAGGCAATCCCCACAAAAACAAAGAGAATAAGTGTAAGATATAGTTCAAGAATTAAGCAATAAACATGTGTTGTTATATTATATTGCGTGAAATTTAATAAAGAAGGTACTAAAACAAAAACAAACTGTTGTGGGAGATAGTAATATTATATATTTACTGTACATGTGATTCGACATTATAATGGATGAAAATTACTAAACAACAAATTCACACAAAGATAAGTGATGAAGGAGGATGAGAGATAATGCTGTAAAAACTAAAACAGTAAAAGGCCATTGAATAAGTCAAGGTGAAAACTGTGTAAAGGGAAGTGTTGGACTGGAGTTAGAAAGGTTATGTTGGAAAAGTTGAGTTCCACTTGGTATAAAAAGGAGTGTTTAATATATCCTGTTTATTTCCCTACTGACTACACTGAGAGAGAGAGAGAGAGAGAGAGAGAGAGAGAGAGAGAGAGAGAGAGAGAGAGAGAGAGAGAGAGAGAGAGGGGGGGGGGAAGGAGGCATGAAATGAGCGGAAAAATATATAAAGTAAAGTGACTTTTAGGAGTTCTAAAGATAAGATGAAGACTTGAACCCGTGGGAGGAGGAGGGAGGGGAAGAGGATATTAGGTGGTGGTGTAGGAGGTTGAAAACAGCAGAGTAGGGACGAATAGAAATATAGAAATAACACGATAAGAAAATAAACAAAGACAAGAAAAGAACGGAAGTGAAGGAGGATAATGAAGAATTATAAATATGGAAGAGGAATAATAATAATAACATCGTTGAATAAGGAAAATTAGTGTAAGTAAGAGGAAGAAGCGAAGGAAGAGCGGGACCAACCAAACGACACAACGCCAGGTAATAACACCAACATATTTCCAGCGGCAGGAAACATGCCACCAAGTACAACATTAAGGAAGGAAGGAGGGCCAGATGGAGGTGGTAATTAGCAGGAGGAATAAGGAGGGAAGTAAGGAAGAACATATATGAACTATAGACAAAAGAAGGTGTGTAAGAAAGTGTACGATAACAGATTTTGACAGATGAATACTAAAACAAGAAAGGAAGGGAGGAATCAGAGATATGAAGGTCTCAGTAGTCTGGTTAAAGTACTGTATTAAAAAAAACACACACACACACACGCACACACACAAACACAGGTAGGGCAGACGCAAGCAAGAGAGCAAGGACAGAAAGAAGAAAGCAGTTAAGAGACGATGAATATAAGGAAAAGGAAAGATACGAAGGAATAATCCAGAAAGCATAAATACAAATACATAACATACAGTAATTGGATGTATAAGCAAGTGAAAAGAGGAATACAAGTGAAAATGTGTTAAACGAAGAGAAAGGCAATTAAAACCAGATCACAAGAAACAGGAAAGAACCGAGGAAGAAACTGCTCACATAAAAGAACAAGATAACAATTAGTTGTAGAAAGGAGGCATAGGTGAATTGTTGGGGGTGTAAAGGTAGGTTCACACATAGGCGAGTCGGAGCGCGAGGCCAACGCGAGTCACACTCGCCGCAAATCGCCGTTGATGGAGCCCGAACCCAACGTGAGTAGCAGCTGATGCGAGTAAACATGCATAGAACACGAATTTAACACGAGTTTACACAAATTTAACACGAGTTTACACGAGTTTACATGAGTTTACACGAGTTTACGCGAGTTTACGCAAGTGTTGGCGAGTTTAACACGACCCCAACACGCACCGCCAAAATTTGAAAATAACGGTCAAATTCCAGGGTACGAATAGTGCGAGTTTACAGGAGTCTACATGAGTGTCACAGGAGTTTACATGAGTTTACATGTGTTTACACGAGATGAACGCGAGTCTACAGGAAGTTAACAGGAGTGTATATTCTATTTAATTTATATCTTGTATTTATTTATATTTTATGTTGGATATCAATCTGTATATTATTATTTGTCATCATATAATTATCCTATGCATATATTCCACATCATTCTTATTATGTATGGGTAGGAGGGTGGTGGGAAGGTGGTTTAGGGGATGGTGTGGGGAAGGTAGAAGCGTAATTGACTCATGTTACAAATATGAAGCCGATTGGTAAGGTAGTTTCGCAATCACGGATTTTCCTTTTTTTCCTTATCTTCGTACGGGTACGCTGGAAGTGGGTGGTGGGAGGCGGTTGGGGGTGTGGTGGGGGGAAGGCAGAAGGGTAAGGGACTTGTCACACAAATATGGAACCGATTGGTGCAGTCGTTTCGCCGCCACAGATTTTCCTTTTTTTCCTTATCTTCGTACGGATACGCTGGAAGTGGGTGGTGGGAGGCGGTTGGGGGTATGGTGGGGGGAAGGCAGAAGGCTAGGGACTTGTCACACAAATATGGAACCGATTGGTGCAGTCGTTTCGCCGCCACAGATTTTCCTATTTTTTCCTTCTGACGGGACCGACAGTCAGCGAGTGGGTGGGAGGAGGAATTTGGGATTTTTTTTGTGGGTAGCCAAAAGGGTAAGGTACATGTGGTAAAAATATGAGAGCAATATGTGCAGTCGTTTCGCTGCTACGATTTTTGTTGATAATATAAACAGACTCGTGTGACACTCATGTAGACTCGCGTGACACTCATGTAGACTCGCGTGACACTCATGTAGACTCGCGATCATCAAATTTCTAAATAGTACAACGTGACTGTCACGCGAGTCTACATGAGTGTCACACGAGTCTACAGGAGTTTACACGAGTTTACGCGAGTCTACGCGAGTCTACGCGAGTCTACGCGAGTTGGCGTCCTACTCCCACTTGACTCTCCAATTTTTGTGTCATCACAAAAATTTTGGCCGCGTTCGCGAGTCTACGCGGTCCACCGCGAGTCTACGCGAGTCTGTGCGAGTGTCGGCGAGTGTCGGCGAATTTGGGATAATCATTGGCGAGTGCAAAAATTTCATCACTCGCGTTGGAGTTGCGCTCCGACTCGCCTATGTGTGAATCTACCTTTAGAGGGAGCAGTACGAAAAATATATATATTTTGTCATAATTAAAAGAAAAACGATAATACCAATCTAAAAGAATATATATATATATATATATATATATATATATATATATATATATGAAATACATATAAAAGCAAAATATTATAAACTCTAAAAGGAGAGAGCATCACTGTATAAGGTATAGACAAAAACAATAGGTTTCAACAACGACGAAAGAGAAAATGAGCAAAAATGTCAAAAGGAGTTTGAGGTAATAAACTATAGTAGGGTTTTATAGTCAACATATGAACAAAACACGGAAACAAAATTAACACATATTTAGCTCTAAAAAGAAAGAAAAGGAAACACGAAAGGAAATAGTTATGAGGGCAATGTAATAAACTGGACGGGAGCAAGGATAGATACAAAATATATAAAGCTAATAACACAGAAAGGAGGAAGAGGGGCACTGAACGTATTAGAGGCAAGACACAAAAGGGTTATGATGATGACTTAATTTGTGTGAAACAGTTCCAGGAAGATGAGGAGGAGGAGGAGTACAAAGGAGTACAAAGGAAATCAAGCAACAACAGGTCTAGTGACCCTTCTAGGCTGCTTGTCCTCCAAAACACTGAGGATCAAGTGTCTAAACAGTGGTTTAGAGTGGGTAAGGGAACATTGGAAAGGGAACTACTGCCCTGGAACTAATGTCCGTGGCAGGATAGGAAGTTAGTAGGGGACAGATGGGTTAGTAACTGAGGGGGGGATAAAATAAAGTTATTCATTTACAAACGCAGTCAGTCGCGGGTTTGATGCGAGATACAGTATTTGTCTAAGCGGAGTTTAAATGAATCAACGGTGCTGCAGTCTATAACGTCTCGGGGAAGCCCATTCCACAAGTTGACAACTCGATTGAAGAAGAAATTCTTAGATTCGTGTGAGTTAAAAGATTTACCAATAATTTTGCAACCGTTTCCCCGCGTGTAATTAGATTGGTCGATAGTGAAGTACTTACTACAGTTCATATTGTCGATGCCTTTGATGATTTTGAACACTTGAATTAAGTCACCTCTTAATCTGCGCTGGGTTAAAGGAAATAGATTTAATTCTCTAAGACGCTCTTCGTATGGTTTGTTCTTTAGGCTAGGTATCATTTTGGTAACTCTACGTTGAACTCGTTCTAGCTAGTTTATATATTTTTGGTAATAAGGGTACCAGGATTGAACGCAGTATTCCAGAAGAGGGTGGACTAAGGAATTGTAAAGGGTTAGGATAACTTCTTTGGATTTATGCTCAAATGACCTGCCTATAAAGCCAATTATTTTGTTTGCCTTCTTAACAACTTCTGAACATTGTTGACTCGGTTTTAGGTTACTCGATATTGTTACTACCAGATCGGTTTCTCTGTTTACATTCTTAAGCCGAGTGCCATTCATCGAATTGTTTGCTTTCTCATTTAGGTATCCGATATGTAGTACTTTACATTTATCATACAAGAGGACGAGGACGAGGAGGAAAACATGAGTAGAAGGTTGACTGAAGGAAAGGTGGACCAGAGAGAATGAGAAAGAAGAAAAATGAGGAGGAGGAAGATCGAGAGTAAGAGGAAGGAGAACATGGAAAAGAGAAGGGGAAGAAGAGTAGAAAAAAAAATTACCATAACAATAAATAGCAGAAGAAAAGAAGAATAAGAAGAGCGAAAGAGAATAGAAACACGAAGCGAAAGATGGAGTTAAATGTCAGGAAATACAAAGAGAAACAAGTGAAGGAAACCAAAACAATGAAAGTATCAAAGGCAAACATAATAGAAAACGAACAAAAGACAAACAAATATACCAACGTAGATAAAAAGGGAAATCTTACATACTTGAACAATAAAGACAAGGAGGAAGAAACAAACGAACAAAAAATGATGTAACAGAAGAAAACGAAGCTAAGTGGAAAAGCCCCACATACGATGCAGTTGGAAGATAGACTAGATTAGCCCTCGATAAACTGAGATGAGATTGCCTTGAGCCTTGAACTGGATATAGTCTGGTAGCTTATGTATCGTCAGGAGGCAATGGGAATTATAATACCACATATTTTAACATTTCAGTAAAATAACAAGATAAATACAATTCCCCAATACCGTAACGATATATTATTTTGTTGGCGTGTAAAAGTGTATGGAGAGAGAGAGAGAGAGAGAGAGAGAGAGAGAGAGAGAGAAATTAAAGTATCCCAATTTAGGTATATAGATAAAAATATCAAGATTATAGATCTCTTAGGATCTTTCAACTAGTCTGCTCTTTCCCAGAACAGCTAAACGTTTACCTAAGTGTCTAAGTTTACTAAGTTTCTCCCACAATGCATATTCTCTCTCACTCTCTCTCACCTTCATATCCTGTCCACCAGATATTTCTTTCGGCTTTCATTTTTCTTTGGCTTTTTGTCAGGAACATCATCTCTCGTTTGAACTATTTGTATTTGTTTCAAACTTATATTACGCACACAGACCGACACACAGATACACACGCACACAGCGAAACGCACACACCCTCCTGCTCATACAAGACGGTGTGTTAAAATGGATAGAAAATTGGCTCAGCGACAGAAAGCAAAGAGTAGTCATAAACGGTAAGGCATCTAAATGGACCAATGTAAGTAGTGGGGTACCCCAGGGATCGGTACTAGGACCAATTCTCTTTCTAATTTACATCAACGACATAGATGAGGGTCTCACCTGTACAGTCTCGAAATTTGCTGACGATACAAAAATTGCAAATAGCGTACTCTCAAAAGAACAAGTTGACGATATGCAACACAATCTAGATAAATTGTCATGTTGGGCCCAAATTTGGCAAATGAGTTTCAATGCGGATAAATGTAAAGTACTACATATCGGATACCTAAATGAGAAAGCAAACTATTCGATGAATGGCACTCAGCTTAAGAATGTAAACAAAGAAACCGATCTGCGAGTAACAATATCGAGTAACCTAAAACCGAGTCAACAATGCTCAGAAGTTGTTAAGAAGGCAAACAAAATAATTGGCTTTATAGGCAGGTCATTTGAGCATAAATCCAAAGATGTTATCCTAACCCTTTACAATTCCTTAGTCCGCCCTCTTCTGGAATATTGCGTTCAATCCTGGTGCCCTTATTACCAAAAAGATATAAACAAGCTAGAACGAGTTCAACGTAGAGTTACCAAAATGATACCTAGCCTAAAGAACAAACCATACGAAGAGCGTCTTAGAGAATTAAATCTATTTCCTTTAACCCAGCGCAGATTAAGAGGCGACTTAATTCAAGTGTTCAAAATCATCAAAGGCATCGACAATATGAACTGTAGTAAGTACTTCACTATCGACCAATCTAATTACACGCGGGGAAACGGTTGCAAAATTATTGGTAAATCTTTTAACTCACACGAATCTAAGAATTTCTTCTTCAATCGAGTTGTCAACTTGTGGAATGGGCTTCCCCGAGACGTTATAGACTGCAGCACCGTTGATTCATTTAAACTCCGCTTAGACAAATGTCTTGCATCAAACCCGCGACTGACTGCGTTTGTAAATGAATAACTTTGTTGTATACCCCCCTCAGTTACTAACCCATCTGTCCCCTACTAACTTCCTAATCCTGCCACGGACATTAGTTCTAGGGCAGTAGTTCCCTTTCCAATGTTCCCTTACCCACTCTAAACCACTGTTTGGACACTTGATCCTCAGTGTTTTGGAGGACAAGCAGCCTAGAAGGGTCACTAGACCTGTTGTTGCTTGATTTCCTTTGTACAGTATATCTAAGTGATTTAGTGTACTTCTGAGTGAGTGTGTGGGTGTAGTGTGGGAAGGAAGGGGGTGGTTGTGGTTTGCATATGGTTGCGTGAGTTACGTAGTTCTGTGTTTACGTGAACACCGAAGAGGAAACTATTAACACCGTTTAGGTTAATCTTGGCCAATATATAATTCCTCCTATTATGGTATTTATACTAATTCTAACACATTCTCGATAATTCTGCCTATTATGGTGTTTATACTAATTCTAACACATTCTCGGACAATAACGATACAAAATATGTACCTACTGTATGTCTACCCATTCTATAAAGAAGTTTAAACTAAATTAATAAAGAGTAATTTTAGTGTCATGGCACCTCATTATTGAAAATTACCATCAGACATTGATAAATTTGATACTATAATACTTTAATTAGTCCATCACGACAGCCCAAGCCGTGGACGTTAACTAATATAACCCGACAACTATAAATTGCCAGTACCAAATTATCAATAATCAAATCAAGCATAATTATTATTTATGTTATTGGAATTTATAGGCTTGGATTACCGGTGTCGGCGGTAGCGGTTTTTATGTAAGGCAAATTGTATTGGACAAAATAAGTCATACGAAATTTGCAGTTGCAGATGAAGATTTCTAGCATCCATTAGATTGTTTATATTTTTTTTTAAATTTGGTATTTAACAGCATATCTACAGGTATAAACAATAGAAGTAAATATACACAAACGTATATAAAAGGTGTTTGTACTTCAACAAAATATTAAAGAGGCACAGTTGCATTTTCACAATAAGCATTATACACACTCCTAGCTTCTACTTTTTGTTGACACCTCTCTAATATTTTCCATCTAAATAGGCCATGCATATAAATATAATAATTACTACTAATTAGTACTATTACTACTAGTATTTGTTGTAAATGTGCTTTAAATATCTCTTTACTTATTTCATATTTCATATACTGACCCCTCCCAACTGATATCCTTGTACAAATACATGGTTGTATCCTTTGATTTCAGTATTCTGTTTCTCATTTTTTTTCCCCAAACCAAATTGATATATTTTCTATTTCGTAGCTGGAGCGTTATTCGAACTGCAAGGCATCTCACAGCTGAAGGCTTGAAAGCACACTACTAAAGCATGATATTTACCTCGCTACAAGGGAGAGCTAATTGGCTAAATCCTCTCATTAAGTTAAAGTTACTGCTGTATGAGGCCAACCTGGTAAATGCAATCTTTGATCCGTGGCAGTGGGTAGGTATCGTTCTTTGTGACAGCATTAACTTGCCTATAGTTCATACATAACCTATGGCTCCAGTCTGGCTTTGGCACAAGTATGACCGGACTACTCCACTGGCTTAAGGCCCTTGTGATCAGCTCGTTTGATAACATAAAGTCAAGCTCGACCTGCAGTATACTCCTGCGTTGTGGTGAAACACGGTAGGGGGATAGTTTAATGGGAGTTGCATCCCCCACGTCGATGTCGTGCAAGGCCAAAGAAGTGAGCCCTGGAGTATCACGGAACACACTGGGAGACTGAGATAAAACAGAGATTAGTTGGTTCGCTTGATCAGAGGGAAGATGACATAGTTTAGATGGTAATTTCCCCCAAGCTACTGAATTATACTGAAAGTTGGATAGGCTACATGACAAGTCAAAGTCTGCATGGATACCTTCAGGCTCTGGAACAGTCTGTTGCGGGTCAGTTAGAGAACTGAAGACTTTGTCCGCACCAGGCTGTCCACAGGTCCTGACATTCACTGCCACAGTGGGAGAATCTGGAAGAGAGGAATCAGGGGACCTATGGTAGGGTTTCAACATATTTATATGGAATACTTGCGTGGGCTTTCTCCTGTCTGGGGTAGTTACTAGATAATCGGTAATGCTCACCTTCTGAATGATCTTATATGGGTCCCTGAACTTGGCAGATAAAGGTTGGCCAAAAAGGGGGAGCAGGACCAAAACCTCATCACCGGGTTGAAACTCCCTCTCACAGGCTTTTCTGTCATACCAGTTCTTCATGGAGCTTTTAGCCACTGTCAAGTTTTGAGCTGCAAACTCACATGAGGATCTCAGGCGGGTTTTGAAATCTGAAACATACTTGAGGAGGTTTTGGTTCCCTTCCTGGCCAACTAGGCTATCCTGCAATAGTTGCAAAGGACCTCTTACCTGGTGACCGAAAACTAGCTCATTAGGGGAAAAACCCAGGGATTCAGTTGGAACCTCACGAGTAGCAAATAAAAGAAAAGGTACCCCCTTATCTCACTCAACTCCGGTCTCTGTACAATATTTACGCAACATTCCTTTTAATGTCTGATGATATCGTTCGAGAACCCCTTGACTCTCTGGGTGGTAGGTGCTAGACTTAACATGCTCGATACCCAACTCCTTCAGGGACTGCTGAAAAATGTTAGAGGTAAAATTAGTTCGTTGATCACTTTGCACCTCATGGGGGAAACCCATTCTGGTGAAGAATTTGAGCAGTTCCTTGATGACAGTTGGAGCAGAGGTAGTCCTTAAGGGTATAGCCACTGGGTAGCGAGTTGCCATGTCCATAATAGTTAATAAATAAATGTTACCTTGGGAAGTCTTAGGCAATGGGCCTACAATGTCCACTACCACCCGAGTAAAAGGATTCTCGAAGACGGGCAAGGGCACCAGAGGATGTACAGGCACCTTCTGATTGGGTTTTCCTGTCATCTGGCAAGTGTGACACACTCTACAAAACTCCACTACATCTGCACGCATTCCTGGCCAGTGAAAGTGGGCTCTGATTCTGTCTAGAGTTTTTCTCACACCTAGGTGTCCTGCCAATGGTATACAATGTGCCATTTCCAAGATATCTCTACAACAAGGTTTGGGGACTACTACTTGATGGACGTCCCAGGCCCCGTCATCGATTGGTCTGTGTGGCTGTCTCCATCTATGCCACAATACTCCTCCTTTGAGGTAGAAACATTCACCACCCTCCTTCTCACATTCCTCTTCACTCACGGCCCTGGCAGCTAGCTCCTTGCATTCACTATCATCTCTCTGTAGCTCTACCAGGCCACTAGGACAATTTGGAGGGGTTTCATGGTCATCGGTAGGGTCAAGATGAGCCATAAAGGTGTCGGATAAATCCACCTCAGTCACATCATCAGGCACAGTTGGAGCATCATTCACACTCTCATCATCCCTTTCATCAACTCTTACATTCGGTACATTTCGGTCTAAGGGAACTGCTACTTGAGACATTGAACGTGTGACAGCACACACAGGGAAAATTGTTGGCATCTCCTTTTCGAGCTCACCGGTTAGTGGCTCGTTAACAGGGGAAAGTGACAAAATGGGGTCTGGTCGGACCTTCTCACCTGCTACATCATTCCCCAAAAGGAGTGTTACCCCGGGCACAGGGATATCTTGGGACCTACACAAAGCTATGGTGGCCTCACCCTGTAGTAACTCACATTCAATTTCGCCTTTTACCAAGTATGCATAAAATTGGCCTCCAGCACCTCTCATTATAACTGGTTCGCCAGGTGGGCACTCAGTGTAAGGATTCACCATGAGGGTGCTAGTAGAACCTGTGTCTCTCAGAATTTTTACCTCATGCATACAACCATTTAATCTCACGTTGCCAGATGAAATAAAGGGACGGTAACTGTCCTGCACTGATGGTGAAATTATTATTGGCTTAACTCTAGTGGGTTGCACCACGCATGCTACTACACCCCTGTCTAGATGATTTACGTTAGCTGCTAGGTACTTCTTCTGTCGAGAGTCCTGCATTAAAGGAACTTTTGGTGCTAGGTACTCCTTCTGTCGGGAGTCCTGCATTAAAGGAACATATGGAGTTTGAGATACGGCGGCAACTGTCTGCCCCGATCTCTCGGTTCTCTCCTTGGCCCAGCACTGATAAGCTAGGTGGCCTCTCTTGCCAGAAAAAGTACATACTTTAGGGGATACGGGAACGTTCCCTCTTTGAGCATTACTATTAATTTGGGCCCCACCTCTGTTACCATTGCCCTGAGTCGCATTTTTAGTTGGGGGAACAATTCTATTTTGGCTAGCTGGGGAAGACGTTACAGGCTTGTGACTGGGTCTGTCAGATTTGTGATTGGGATACTTAAAATTAGAACTAGAATTATCGTAGGGCTTCTTTCCAAGAAATTTGTTGTTGAACACGTATGTGTCAGCCATGTCAGCGGCGTCGGCAAAACAATCTACCTTTTTCCCCCTTAAATGATAGGCTACAGAAGAATCAATTTTCCATAGGAAATTTTCTAACAGGACCAACTCCTTCAGATCGTTGTAGCTTGTGACTTTCTTACTCTTGACCCAATGATTGAAAGTTTTAGTCATGGTTCTGGCAAATACCTTATGGGTTTCTTCTACTTTCTTCTGGTTTTTACGGAAAGATTGCCTGCAAGCCTCAGGCTGTAATTGATAGGTTTTTAGGATAGCTTCTTTGAGATTGTCATAATCCTGCCTAACCTCTGCTACTTCTGACAAATACGTGGCTCGAGCCTTCCCTGTCAAAACAGTTTGTAACATAAAAGGCCATTGATCTCTTGTCCACTTTATACCTCCAGCAACTTCCTCAAACAAAACAAAGAAATCCTGCACATTATCCTCAGTGAAAGGTGCAATGACACTAGTCATAGTCAATCCCAGAGGGGGAGCAATTACGGGAGCATTTTTATCAACTTTTAGTTGAGCTATACGATATTGATATTCATAATGTTCGGTCTTTATTCTGGCTTCTTCGATATTTGCTTTTATTCTGGCTAGTTCTAGTTCGAATATTTGATCATCGGTCAAACCAGGTGGCAATTGTACACCAAGTTGGCTAGGTTTACTCGGGAACCCACCAACTGCTCCGTCTCCCTCCCTGCCTTCTACAGGGAACAGGTGGGTTTTTATGGTCTGAGCCACCTCTACTTTGGACATGTTTGAGACAGATACTTGGAGATGTGAGGCAAGCACTTTCAGTTCGGATTTTGACAGACGGTCAATATCAGGGGCTGTGGGTTCTGATTCTATGAAAACTCTAGCATCTTCGTCATTAATTATATCAGGCATGATTAATATTTGATTTTTAAGTAGTGAAACTGTATGAAACGAATCCTGGCAAGGTCGCCACTCTTCTGTTACGTATCTTGATCCTCAAGTGGTTAACTTGATGAATCTAGATAGCACAGAGATATATAATAAGGTATCAGTCAGCTGAAGGCAAAACAAAAGTAAAATCTAATAAAATTATTTCCTGTTGTTGCTTCGTCTCCTTTTGGATCTTAGGACTTGGTATCCTTTATTGACTGATACTCTTTAATTATGAAAAAATACTGAACCTAATTAAAGTCATGTAGTATTTATAAAGAATTATTATTTAACCGAAGCTTAGTAGGCTATGGGTTATGAACCAAAGAAGTTATATCTAAAGAAGGACTATTAATTCTATAAAAAGTCTTGAAAGATAAATATTAAAGTAAGAATATTTCTGTCTCTTACCTTTTTGAAATGAATAGATAGTTTTCTTATATGTCCTTTTATTTATATTTAATGTAGTTATTATTCTTGGTTCTTGTTTTACGTTAATAGTATTATATTATTATTATCATCAGGATTAATATCAAAGTCACATAAAAAGTTAGATATATATTTAATAATTAGTTAAATGTATTCCTTAACCACGTAACATTGAGGTTTGATTATGAGTAAATTAAGTTACAGGATCGCTTGATAGATTCGATTCAGGTCTCACTCAAATAATATGAAAAGCAAAAATAATATTTTAAAGCTAAAATAATTTTCTTCAGCTTAGAAATCACTAGAAGTAACATTAAAACAGCCATGTTAGTCTAAGGCGATATTACTAATATGAGACAATAGTATCACCGTACCGAGCACCGTTAAGCAATGTAAGCTTAATTAAAAGAAAATGAAAGAACTCGTAAGTCTTAATATAAAACAATAGTATTACTTTTATCATAACCCAATTACTTGAAGAGTTGCTTTAGTCACAAGTTAGTCAACTAAAATAGTTAAGTACATAATAGTAGCGTTAACGTTAATTCCCAATCAAATAGTTAAGTACATAATAGTAGCGTTAACGTTAATTCCCAATCACATATCTCACTAACCAACATAACGTAAGTGTTTTACACCGAACACACTTAACACACACTTATATAATCTGACTGACAGTCACAATCCCATTATAATACTTCACCCGTCTTCCTCCAGCTGCAAGTTCACCTTCCCAACTCCAAATGAGACTGATTTGAATGCCCACTACTCGGGTCTTATATACTAAACAATGATGGTGTAGGAACGAATCAGGAGGTGGGTGATGGTGCGCGTCCCAATCACAGCTCCTCTAGTTGCGTAAGAGGTGCGTGGTCCAATGGAGTCTCCTGGCGTCGATCATACGTCATAGCGTTCGGGTCATCGAAGTAGTTTGCAGGGTCCCTATGACGCACGCAGGTGTGAAGGCTTGTTTGCTGGTATGCGGACGAGCTGGTTTCCCCCTCGCTGGTTCGCTCGCTGGTCTGCTTCGCCGCCTGGGGTAGTTTGGCACTCCTTCAACTCTTAATTCTAACTCTTAAATTAACATACAGGCTCCGTATGTCAGAATATATATATATACAGTATATACTCAGGCACATACCCCATAACGGGGGTGGCCGACTCGAGATAGAACCCAAACAGAAACTACAACATAAAATCAAATTATACAATTAACAAACATCTAGGGTGTCCCCTGAGATGACCTAGACACCAAGGACTATGAAGAGTCTCCAGCAAAAGATTCCAGGTCGCAGATCTACAAACACAAATAGATCAACAGAATCAACTAAAGTGAAACCAAGAGTCAGCAGAAGAAATGTAATATAGCATCAGTAGGAGAGAAATATCTACGTAACAAAAACATCAGTAAGAGATAAATAAGACCAACAAGAGCGTCAGAAATAATGACTGATAAAAAGAGAAAGAACTGACAATGTAAACAAAGAGAGAAGCAAGACAACAACAGGAGGGCAGATGGTAACAGAGAGGAAATTATGGTTGGCAGGAATTACGGGAAGATTTCCACTCCAGGGAAATTTATCTTGACCCCTTTCTCCCTCATGTTGAGCCCCATTGATTTTGAGATTATATAACGTTCGCCCCATATAGTTTGGCGATTTTAAGAACTTGTGCCCCATTTATGTCAATTTAAAGACCTTTCGTGACAATTAGGTGTCGATTTTTTCCTGGCGAGCGATAGCGAGCCTGTAATTTAAGAGGAACAGTCCTTCAACCGGGACATTTTTCTACCGAAAAATATACAAATTTATCGTGAAAGGGGGTTCACGGGGGTGTAATTCAAAGCTTGATGGAGGTCCAGGTAACAAACTAAAAACCTCCCCTTAAAAGAGAGGAGGTTATTGTTGGCAGGAATTAGGACCAGTTACGCATTCATTTTACGGGATTGAACATAGGAATACTGCATCACCTCTTCTCATAAATAGCTTATTCAATGCACACACACACACACACACACACACAAACACACACACACACAGCCCGTAGCCTAGTAGGTAGCGCTCTCGTCTCACACACGAGGGATCGGGGGTTCAATCCCCCGGCCGGGCGGAGACAAATTGGGCTAGTCTCCTTTCATGTGTTAGCCTCAGTTCACCTAGCTGTAAATAGGTACCTGGAATAAGTGGACGACGTTGTGACGTCCCATCTGGGGTTGGCAAAAATGGTACAAGGCGAGATGGGTATCATATGGTTCACCTAAGCTGATGGCTACCTAAGCCTTCGGGCGAGACGGTACCGTCTATAGTGAGAATGGTACCATACAGATCCACCCTAAGCCTTCGTTTCCGATGTCGCCAATTGGCTAAAAATACAGACTACACACACATCCACAGCCATTCCAACGATACATATAACACCTACACATATAGGAGGCGGGAAATAACGAGCATGCTCACTCCCGCAATACAACTAGAGTAAGTACAACTAGAGTAAGTAAGTACACCACACACACACACACACACACACACACACACACACACACGTACACCCACACGTACACCCACACACACACACACACCCACACACACAACCATACACACACACAGGCACACACACACACACACACGGAATATAATATCACCTTCAACCATCTCCAGGCAGCCAAAATCATTAATAATATATTCCTGGAGGTCTGGACAAGACAACTTGAAATTCGTCAACATTTGCAAGTTGTACCGGAACCTGTAAACGTGAACTTTGTTGTTGTCAATTTCAAAATTTCAATTTCAATATTACACCTGGTCTGTGTGTATTGATTATATTAATAACTTGGAGTATTTTCATATATTGTTGTTGCAATTATAGTGTGTGTGTGTGTGTGTGTGTGTGTGTGTGTGTGTGTGTGTGTGTGTGTGTTTGATTAACAAGTGTATTTGTCTTTTGATATATTTTTATAAGAGAACAAATGAACTGCAATAAATCTAGTACACCTGACTATTAATAATATGGTGTAGCCAATAAATAATCCAGTGTTTTACAGAGTGGGATGGAATTATTTAGAATAATAACATAACTAACAGAAATGATTAATATACACTCTTGTGAGATAGGAAAGTTATAAATGTCTATATGATGACTCACTGTTTCCTATCGGTCCTTGTAAATATGCACACGTGTGAACTTCTTAACCCCTTTCTCGACACGCACATGCACGCACGCAAGCACGAACACAAGCACACACTCATCTATACACACGCATACACACACACACAAATACACACACACACACACACACACACATACAAATACACACACACACACACTCTCTCTCTCTCTCTTCCCCACCGATTTCCTTGACCCAATCATTTTTCTGATCACGTTTTCGCTCCGCTAATATCATATCGTATTTTATGTTACAATATGCCTTACACTTTGTCTCTGATCCTCGTGTATGTGTGTCTGTCTGTAGGTTCCTCTTTTGATTAATTAGACAATTAGAAGATATTAGAAGGGTTAGAAAGGTTAGAAATTACTATTATAACCCAGTATCTTTCTTACAAGAAGCAGGCAATAATATTCGTTCACACTGCAAGTGAAAGCACGCGGAAATGTCATTTGTTCTTGAAATAACGTTGATAATTGTCAGTCTTCGGACAAATTACAGCAATTAAAGTGTTTGAGTCAGCACATTTACTCTTTCAACGTTTGTTTTCTCCATCCGACACTCAACAAATATACTTTCCCCACACTTTACGTTGGTCCTGGCCCTTCCCTATCACACTCTGTCTCAGCCAAGATAAGGAGTTGGTTGGTTTCACACAATCTCAATAAAAGCCTCCCTCTCCCTCTCCCTCCCATGTTCCCTACTCTCTGTCACTCTCACTCTCTTCTCAACTCAATTTCCCTGACAGACTCTCACCTAAATCACCCTCCATGTTTTGGACCAGGCTGTGTCCCTTTTCTATAACCACTGTGTTAAGAATGTTAATTTCCTTTGGCACGACCCAACCTTGCAATAACAAATTAGGACAAACAAAGGCCGGAATGTGAAGTTTATTGTACACTTGGAAGCCATAGTCTCTAGCCCAGTCATAAATATTAGTGGATTTCACATGTTACTAATTATGGAAGCATATATCTGAAAACAAACTAGGAATATATTTGTCTACACATCAACTGCATTACTATATACAGTATATTATCTATTGAAAAGCAGGTTTTCTCCAAAAATCAATGCAGGTAGTTATAATTGCATAAAGAAAAATATAGGATGTCCACGCTTCCTAACAGTGTGTCATTATAATGGAAGGAAACACACGAGAGGGGTTGCAGAGATCGTTCATTGTTGTTCCGTGTTATTATATTTGGCCTTGATATATAGTAATAACTGGGTCACATAGTGGCTGATTATAACTGATTGATCAGCATTGCAGGAACCTCGTACTAGGTATTTGTTTTAAATCATGCTGCGAGAGGGAAGATTGTCCAAAAATTTACAGACACGTTGTTGTTGCCGTTCCCCAAGCTGCCTGGCCGAACAGCCCCAAGCAAGGCCAAGGCCACAACCGAGCACCCCCACAGAACTAACTCTCTCTCTCTCTCTCTCTCTCTCTCTCTCTCTCTCTCTCTCTCTCTCTCTAACCAATCTATTTTGAAGCCAATAGGTCAACAGCAACAAGAAGTTTTAACCCAATGACAACTGTTCACCCCAGATTGCCCCATCAGTTCAAACACATTCCACCTTCAATTATTTTACTCTCACTGAAAATCCTACCTATGGTTTTTGTCCCTTGTTGAAAGAGTTCCCCCCACGTTCCCTCCACCTGAATAGTCCGTCGGTGGAAAAATGGTCTTGTGTATTGTGTTCAGGGGCCATACAAAGGGGCGGTGAGTCTTTGATTGAAACTTCGATTGTGTGGCAGTTAAAAGGATGGATGCTTGATTTTTACTGTTATTAGCTGGTTCACCCTCTCCGACATATGACGCGATTTTGAGCCTATTGGGGATACTTTAAAGCTTTTGTTACCATCAGGGGTATTTAGAAACCTTTAGTTTAGTTACTTCAACCTCTGCAGTTGTCTTTGAGTTAGCTGTGGGCAGAAAACTAATTTTGGAGAGGTAATTATGAGAGTGAGAGAACTCTATTTCTTATTGCTAATCTGGCAACCTCTGCGTCATAAATGCGTGCAAGGGTTAATTATGTGTGCTGTTATCGATTGAATGTTAACGATTTTTCTTTTCTGTTTTCTTAGTGATGTTTTCGCTGTATTGAATATGCTCTGTAAGTTATTGTTGTTGGTGATATTTGTGTTCCTGTTGTAATGTAATGTTGCTACATAATCGTATATTTGTGTTGCTGTTGTAATGTAATGTTGCTACATAATCGTATATTCTCAAATTACATATACTGTCTTTCGCACACCCGTACAAATATCTATCGCTACTACAACAATCAGTGTTCCTCAGAGCTCTCCCAGTGTATACCACCTCCTCTACGTAGGGTATGTGGTACCCGTCTTGCAACACAATCCAATGCCTACTCTGTGCAACTCTCCAACCCATGAGTGAAACGTTACTCTCAGTCTTTCTTCTATTCAACAGCTGAGCTCTGGAACTCTCTCCCAGAATCAGTCTTTCCCTCCTCCAATGACTTAAATTGCTTCAAACCCCGTGTGTCCAAGCATTTTGGCTCGAACGTCCCTTGAGTTTAGCCCTGTCACTCTTTCAACTATGGGGGAGGCACTCACTACAGGCAGTTCTGCCTTTGTCTTCCTCACTCACATAGAAAAAACAAATATTTGCAGGAAAACGCAAACCAATAAATGCATTGATGGGAAATCTGTCCTAAGTCACACACACTAGGAAGGAAATTACAAGGATGAAGGTCAAACTCACGATTACAGTATGACAAGGTCAGGTAAAACATACTGTACACTATTAACAAGTACATTCACTAAATACTTACTAGTGTGTATCAATCATTACAAATTATCTCTCTCTCTCTCTCTCTCTCTCTCACCCCCCACAGTTCCCCAGCCACCCGTGACCAACCAACAACAGCCATAACACAACACAACTGATGACCGTGTAAGTTGTAACGTCAGGATGTAAACAACTGGACCAAGGTCACCTCTATCATAACTTGACCAAGGAAAGACAAACACTCTTAACACTTAAAAGAAACTATGTACAGACTTGTTTGCAGATAAAGAAACTACATGAAGAATACAGTATACTCTTAAAGAATATACTTTTCAGATCAATATATCAGTGTATTTTCTCTAGAATAATACAAGTTATTCATAAATAAAACAAATAATTTGTATTTGTATATATATTCACTAAATATATTTTATATATTCTTTAAGTTTTGTTGTTTCTCCTTCCTTGAGTTCCCCTCCCCTTCTCCACGTGTTCAATATTCCTCCCAGTCTGAAGCTCTCTCAAAACCTGTACCTTTCCTTGTCCCTAAGCTATAGCGACCTTGGTTCTAATTAATTTATTTATTTTAACTTCTTTCACCAGTTTCAATCCTCAGTTTCCTTCCCCCTCTCATGTTTTGTTTTTGTTTTGTTTTTTTACTTGGTCCTATTTTTACTTGAGCCGACGACATCCGAGGAGTGCGTGTGTGTGTGTGTACTTACACTAGTTGTATTTGCGGGAGTGAGCATGCTCGTTAATTCCCGCCTCCTAAGATATGTTTGTCATACCGTGCTTTGAAACTATGCAGTGTGTGTGTGTGTGTGTGTGCGTATGTGCGTGTGTGTGTGTTTGTTATTATCCAAAATGCTGGTGGTTGCTGTGTGGTACTTGGACTGTTCAAATGAGTCACACACACGGAAGACCATGACAGTTAATCTAGCAAACAACTGACAATTAAATTCATACTCAGTTTCACACATACTAATACTATATAACTAAAACAAGGCAATACAATGTGATAACGGGAGGCTGTGTTCATGCGGTAAATGGAAATAAGCAAGCATGCAAGGTTTACAAAATAATTACAACACAATATATGGAGGATATTCAAACTTGTGAACAGTCATATGATAAACAAGTGAGAAACAAACAAGAAGAACATACAATCATGAGTACAAAAGAAATGCACCACAATAATATAATGCCATAAATGTTAATATTTGAATTTCATTTTGCGTCGGACTGCAGAAAAAATCTTACGACACAAATACAGACTCAAAAGAAATGAAGATTACTACCACATACAATATAGTATAGAATGCAATAAAAACAAAAACAAATAACATAAAAACATAACAATTATAATACAATGTTAAAAAAGGAAAACAAGACAAGCAGGAGCACTAATGACATGTAAACATACTGTAACAAGGCCCATAAAACAATGTTGGCCTAAAAGAATGCAAGAGGCGTTGGCCTAAGGAACAAAATAACAAGACAATTAGAGACGCGAAGACAAACACCCGAAGATAAAGAAACATATTCACCAGAATGAAAAGATCGCGAGAAGCAAGGAGTAAAAAGACGAAGAAGGAGGAGGAGGAGGCGAAAGAGAAGGAAAAGGAAGATGGAAAGTATGACAGAAACGGAAACCCTTTTTTATTGAGGCTGGTGTTGTCGGCAGCTCCTGGCAATAGGAGCGTTCATACTGTAGACAAGCTTGCCAGATGTCACCAGATTCGCCAATTATCGTAATAAAATGTGAACAAGACTAAGAAAAGAAGGGTGTCAGTTTCTAAATTATTTGTCGATTTTTCTTGAAGTTAATAGAGTCTTATGACAAGCGGTTTTAATCTTATATATATTTCATATATATTATAATAATCTCTTATACATCTTAGCTCACTACTTTATTGTATATTTAAAATAAGAGAACAGGACAAAATATTGTGTTGTAAAATACATCCATTACGAAACGGTAAATACTGGTTGCAAAAAATAAATAGTATATGATTTACCTTGTTTTGTATGCTAACGATATATTTATAATAGTGGTATCTAAGTTTAACAACGCTTTTATGATTAATTTGACATTTCATTCAGTTACTTATTTTTCTCTGAACAGGACTGCAGGACTTGAGAAGCAGCTCATTTGTGATAGAGGCTGTTGATTGGCTAATGGATAGGAGTATGATTAGTAAATCAAGATATCTTCATTATTTTATATCTACTGCTTAAATACTTTAATTACAAGCAATTTCAACTATTAAGTGATGTTCTAGAGTGATATCCGAACACTGTATAAAATATGTCACATAAATTACACTATTACACTCAGCCGAGACGGCTGAGTTCTTGAGCCAATCAGCCAATCAGTGGCTGATAGCCTAACTTACCAGCACCGTAGATACTTACCCTGGTGTTAGGAAGCCGTTGCATATGTTAAAAATGCAGAGGCATGTGATTGGCTAAGGTGGGTGAGATGTAAGCCAATACTTGGTCTACAAATCTCACTTACATGTTGCCTGTATCAATTTGTATTTCGCTTGTGTTCACTTTATAAAATCTACAAATCTCGCTTACATGTTGCCTTTATCAGTTTGTATTTCGCTTGTGTTCACTTTATAAAATCTATGTTATTAATGTGTTATATGTGATATATTTTAGCCTTCAGGGTTCGTATATAACTTTAGATTATTACATTATCATTAAAATTGCTTACAATTTTAGAGTTTCAATAATATATATGGAATAATGAAGATATCTCAACTTTATCAACACAAATCAATCAACAACCAATCAGCATCTTCTGTATACTCTACAAATTTAACATAGAAATGTACTTAATAAAACCTATATCCATTATATGTATCTCTTAAACACCATAATGTAAGAACAATTAATCTAAAATTATACTTGATGTTTTGAAATCATAAGAAAATAGACATAGTAAGTATTAGCAATGTTCACATTTTATTATCTTATTCGTGATAAATTAAAGAATCTGGTGACATCTGGCAATTATGTCCACAGATTGAACGCTCCTATTGTCCTGTACATTATATTTATAGTGATTGGAAGGCGAAGCTTTTGTAAACAGATCGTATTTTTTAAAGTATCCTCCCATCACCCTTTCCTTGCATACAGAAAATCACACAGACACAACCATGAACCCGCACGCGTACGTACATTTTGCAATATATAATAAGCTTTACGCCTCAACACACTCAATGAAATAGTAAATGGAACTGCAGACCTAATTATTTAAGTGTAATATATACCAGTGTGATTAATTACATTACTATCATTCCCACTCCTCTTTCACAACTTTAGTTTTACCTGACCTACAGCATTCATATTTGTCCTCCCTCTTTGTTCTGCTCTCAGTCCTCTTCCTCCCTCCTCAATCTACGCCTCTTTCTCTTCCCCTTCCTCCTCCTCATTCTCACCCACCCTGACCCAGTTAACTACCTCTGTCATTCCACCTTCTCGGTAAACAGGCAGGATTGCAAATCTTATTCCGGCATTGTCAAAACAGTTTTCGTTGAATAATATTGAATAAAATCATGCGGCTGCGGATACAATTGAATGTAAAAATTGTGTACAGCATTATGACACACGGGAAACAAACATTACAGGCGCTCTATTGTGTACAGCATTATGACACACGGGAAACAAACATTACAGGTGCTCTATTGTGTACAGCATTATGACACACGGGAAACAAACATTACAGGCGCTCTATTGTGTACAGCATTATGACACACAGGAAACAAACATTACAGGCGCTCTATTGTGTACAGCATTATGACACACGGGAAACAAACATTACAGGCGCTCTATTGTGTACAGCATTATGACACACGGGAAACAAACATTACAGGCCATCTACTGTGTACAGCATTATGACACACGGGAAACAAACATTACAGGCGCTCTATTGTGTACAGCATTATGACACACGGGAAACAAACATTACAGGCGCTCTATTGTGTACAGCATTATGACACACGGGAAACAAACATTACAGGCGCTCTATTGTGTACAGCATTATGACACACGGGAAACAAACATTACAGGCGCTCTATTGTGTACAGCATTATGACACACGGGAAACAAACATTACAGGCGCTCTATTGTGTACAGCATTATGACACACGGGAAACAAACATGACAGGCGCTCTATTGTGTACAGCATTATGACACACGGGAAACAAACATTACAGGCGCTCTATTGTGTACAGCATTATGACACACGGGAAACAAACATTACAGGCGCTCTATTGTGTACAGCATTATGACACACAGGAAACAAACATTACAGGCGCTCTATTGTGTACAGCATTATGACACACAGGAAACAAACATTACAGGCGCTCTATTGTGTACAGCATTATGACACACGGGAAACAAACATTACAGGTGCTCTATTGTGTACAGCATTATGACACACGGGAAACAAACATTACAGGCGCTCTATTGTGTACAGCATTATGACACACAGGAAACAAACATTACAGGCACTCTATTGTGTACAGCATTATGACACACAGGAAACAAACATTACAGGCGCTCTATTGTGTACAGCATTATGACACACGGGAAACAAACATTACAGGCGCTCTATTGTGTACAGCATTATGACATACGGGAAACAAACATTACAGGCGCTCTATTGTGTACAGCATTATGACACACAGGAAACAAACATTACAGGCGCTCTATTGTGTACAGCATTATGACACACGGGAAACAAACATTACAGGCGCTCTATTGTGTACAGCATTATGACACACAGGAAACAAACACTACAGGCGCTCTATTGTGTACAGCATTATGACACACGGGAAACAAACATTACAGGCGCTCTATTGTGTACAGCATTATGACACACAGGAAACAAACATTACAGGCGCTCTATTGTGTACAGCATTATGACACACGGGAAACAAACATTACAGGTGTTCTATTGTGTACAGCATTATGACACACGGGAAACAAACATTACAGGCGCTCTATTGTGTACAGCATTATGACACACAGGAAACAAACATTACAGGCGCTCTATTGTGTACAGCATTATGACACACGGGAAACAAACATTACAGGCGCTCCATTGTGTACAGCATTATGACACACGGGAAACAAACATTATAGGCGCTCTATTGTGTACAGCATTATGACACACGGGAAACAAACATTACAGGCGCTCTATTGTGTACAGCATTATGACAAACGGGAAACAAACATTACAGGCGCTCTATTGTGTACAGCATTATGACACACGGGAAACAAACATGACAGGCGCTCTATTGTGTACAGCATTATGACACACGGGGAACAAACATTACAGGCGCTCTATTGTGTACAGCATTATGACACACGGGAAACAAACATTACAGGCGCTCTATTGTGTACAGCATTATGACACACAGGAAACAAACATTACAGGCGCTCTATTGTGTACAGCATTATGACACACGGGAAACAAACATTACAGGCGCTCTGTTGTGTACAGCATTATGACACACAGGAAACAAACATTACAGGCGCTCTATTGTGTACAGCATTATGACACACGGGAAACAATCATTACAGGCGCTCTATTGTGTACAGCATTATGACACACGGGAAAGAAACATTACAGGCGCTCTATTGTGTACAGCATTATGACACACGGGAAACAAACATTACAGGCGCTCTATTTTGTACAGCATTATGACACACAGGAAACAAACATTACAGGCGCTCTATTGTGTACAGTATTATGACACACAGGAAACAAACATTACAGGCGCTCTATTGTGTACAGCATTATGACACATGGGAAACAAACATTACAGGCGCTCTATTGTGTACAGCATTATGACACACGGGAAACAAACATTACAGGCGCTCTATTGTGTACAGCATTATGACACACGGGGAACAAACATTACAGGCGCTCTATTGTGTACAGCATTATGGCACACAGGAAACAAACATTACAGGCGCTCTATTGTGTACAGCATTATGACACACGGGAAACAAACATTACAGGCGCTCTATTGTGTACAGCATTATGACACACGGAAAACAAACATTACAGGCGCTCTATTGTGTACAGCATTATGACACACGGGAAACAAACATTCGGAACTTCTTAAAAGATATTCGTAGAGTTGTGTATGCAGATATTATTCACAAGGCACAAAGCCACAGTTGTTTTATTCAACACACCTTAGGGGGAAGCTACACAGGCAATTTTACATGGGAGTCAAAGAATTAAAGTAAACCAATAATATGCATTGTACTGCAATTATTACCCAACCTGACCGATATCAAGGGAGTGGGTAGGGTGTTCAGCATTAGCTATATGTCTGTATCCATATACCAGACCATTAAATACAATCCTTGCGGCAGTAGTGGAGTGTATAATTGGCGCGGCAGGACTGAGGTACCACTACAATATCTAGGAGTCACGGACAACCAACGAAACTATAAGTCTGGGTTAGCACCACTAATGAGTGTTCTCTGTGTACCGGTAGTAATAATAATGCTCACACACATATTTCAGCTCCAAAACACATCCTTTAGATAGTAAATCACTTACGAAAACACACAAGAAACCAGGTACACTCACGCGTACTAAAGGTTGCTCAGGGGTGGGTCCTTCCTTCCCCTACTCCACCCTGGGCAGGTGGAAGGGGGGAGTCGTGTCCAAGTCTACCCCACCTTCCACCCCCTAACAATTCCCAACTCCCCCACCTTACTCCTCTCCTCTGGCTGCTAGTTAGTGATTAGCAACGTATGTTCTCATGTCTTGTAAATTATAGCTAAGCCATCATTGCACACTCTTACAATGGCCAACATTTAAAATGTTTTAGGAATTTAATATAATATGTAATTGTATTCTCAAAATGAGTTTACATACAACGTCGGTTACAAAAATTTCGGCTGTAGGGGCCTTCTCTCTCTCTCTCTCTCTCTCTCTCTCTCTCTCTCTCTCTCTCTCTCTCTCTCTCTCTCTCTCTCTCTCTCTCTCTCTCTCTACGACGAAGGTTTACTGTGATTTGAATATGATGATACCGTAAATAAATCTAATCTCAAACAGTATAAAGGATAACATATTCACCATCATTGCAATACACATCAACCTCTACCATCTTATCATAGGTTCTCAAATCACTTACGGCAGTCGGGCCTTTTTAATAGATAAGGAAAGGACAAAAAACAAATATTGGCTGGAATAGTGTTGCGACTGTTACTGATTTTTTTGTTTATAATTTCATTCAGATTGTCCCATTTTCGCAATACCATACATACTATAAACGGTTTGTTTCACTCTATATGACCTATACACTCATTTTTCAATCAGTTAAGTGTAGAATTGTATGTCAATTAAAATCAAAGTGGGTGTTAACTTATAGTAAGGTTTGAATATCGAGCCCCTGAATAGCAGTGGTCGCCTTCTCACTTCCCCCTCATTTGTCTCTCTCTGTGATCCCAGCTCCTCATCTCTACAAACCCCCAACTAAAGATCAAGGTTTAATACAGTTCTACCATCAACTCTCCTCTGTGTATCGAATGCATGCAACATTCATCACACACACAAATGAAGGGATATATACCCCATTCAGACCTGTTAAATCTTGGTCGTAGAAAGTGTTGATTATGAGAGACAGTGAGAGTAAGTGTTACAAGGAGTTACAAGGAATAGTATCTCAAAGACCTTGCGGTCCATTCCGGAGAGATACTCATATTAGAAGGCCAAACATTCTTTAATGCACTACACTCTTTTCAGAGTGTGACAAATACTATCTACTATCTTCTTGAACTGTTCTACTGAGGAATTATTTACAACTTCTGAAGGAAGTTTGTTCCAGGTAGAATAGTTCTTATATGTGAACAATATTTCACAAATACTAGGGCTGAATAATTTCAATTTTAACTTCCAGCCATGGTTGCGTGATTTATTCATATTGAGGCTAAACATTTTGCTACAATCCACATTGTCAAGCCCATTAAATATTTAAAAACAAACTTCAATGACCTGAACTCGTAGTAAGCCTGTACCTGTTGAGAGAGAAAGAGAGAGAGAGCGAGAGAGAGAGAGAGAGAGAGACCCCTACAGCCAAGATTGGTGTAACTCACGTTGTATGTATAGAGACTCATTTTGGAGAATACAATTACATATATTATATTCCCAATACATTTTATATGTTGGCCATTGTAAGAGTGTGCAATGATGGTTTAGCTATAATTTACAAGACATGAGAACATACGTTGCTAATCACTAACTAGCATTTAGACTTTTAGAGGAAGAAGGTGGGGGGAGTACAAAGGAGTACAAAGGAAGTCAAGCAACAACATGTCTAGTGACCCTTCTATAGGCTGCTTGTCCTCCAAAACACCGAGGATCAAGTGTCCAAACAGTGGTTTAGAGTGGGTAAGGGAACATTGGAAAGGGAACTACTGCCCTGGAATTAATGTCCGTGGCAGGATTAGGAAGTTAGTAGGGGACAGATGGGTTAGTAACTGAGGGGAGGATAAAATAAAGTTATTCATTTACAAACGCAGTCAGTCGCGGGTTTGATGCGAGATATTTGTCGAGGCGAAGTTTAAATGAATCAACGGTGCTGCAGTCTATAACATCTCGGGGAAGCCTATTCCATAAGTTGACAACTCGATTGAAGAAGACATTTTTAGCTTCGTGTGAGTTAAAAGATTTGCCAATAATTTTGCACCCGTTTCCCCGCGTGTAATTAGATTGGTCGATAGTGAAGTACTTATTACAGTTCATATTCTCGATGCCTTTGATGATTTTGAACACTTGAATTAAGTCGCCTCTTAATCTGCGCTGGGTTAAAGGAAATAGATTAAATTATCTAAGATGCTCCTTGTATGGTTTGTTCTTTAGGCTAGGTATCATTTTGGTAACTCTACGTTGAACTCGTTCTAGCTTGTCTATATCTTTTTGGTAATAAGGGCACCAGAATTGAACGCAGGGAGTTGGGGATAGTATGGGGGTGGAAGGTGGGGTAGACTTAGACCCGACTCCCCCCTTCCACCAGCCAAGGGTGGAGTAGGGGAAGGAAGGACCCACCCCTGAGCAACTTTTAGTACGCGTGAGTGTACATGCAGCCTAGAGTAAGATACTTTAAACACGTGTGTCTATATAACTTGGTATACATATATACTACTTAAGACCAACCACATCATTTGACCTTCTTAAATCTCCACTGTCCCTGGCTCTTCTATAAATTCCAGTCTCTAGTTTCTGTTATAAAGAGTGAGAAAAAAGACAGACAACAGAAGCGACGATTTACTCATCCTTAAGCCTAAAATTATAAGACTTTGAGGCCTTATGTGTGCGTAGAGAGAGAGAGAGAGAGAGAGAGAGAGAAAGAGAGAGAGAGAGAGAGAGAGATACTAATTACAATGACTGCATAACAAAACGTGTATGGTAATAGCTCTAATAATATAGCAAATATCAGGAGCTACAGACAAAATTACAAAGTACCATATAGATCACAAATTACCATTATAATATAGAGCGTCACAATAACAGTTAGTACAATCGTCTTCACAAATCTCTGGTACACAACTGAATAATAAACCAGAGACAGTGAACATTAAACACCGACTCTGTCTATGTGTCTCATGATTATGGGTCAAAATATTACATAACGTGTTTGATAATGGTTCACTAACTATTATAATATATATAACTACATGTCCATTTATCACCGTACCAGTACGTGTACTGTGATAATATTCCCATTGTGAAAATATTTTTGAATTTGGGAATATCTCTGCTCAGGACACAACTTTTGAAACTAAATAAATTGAAAAAGTATAGAGTACTTGCATTCTTTCTTGTTGAGGGTTTAGCAAAAGTTAAATAACCTTCGTTGTCGTTGTCGACAGAGGAGATACTAAAAACATGAAAGAGTGAGAACATGTGTGAGAGCAAGAACATGACAGAGAGAGAGAAAGCCTCTAGGAGTAATACCAAATGAGAAAGCAAGAACTAGAGAGCAAGAACATATAAGATCAAAAGATTAAGAAATGTACGATTAAAAGCATGAAAAACAGAAATAATATTTAAGCATGTAAGAGAGTAATAACAAGCAAAATAGTGAGGCCACCATGACCTCAGTAACACAACAACAACAACAACAACAACACCAGCAGCAATACAAAGGTCTGATCTTGATATTTATGATGGCGTTTAGAGAGAGAGAGAGAGAGAGAGATAGAGCTACATAGAGCTACATAGATACACAGACCCACACAGACCTCAAGGTCCTTACTAGGCAGTCTGGCCTTACAAACTATATATGTATATATGCATATATTTATATATACATATATATATACACCGGTACATACATATACACACATACACACACACACACACATATACACATACATACATACACACATACACACATATATATACAGTATATATATATACATACTGTACAGTGCACACACATACATATACATACATTTTTTTTTTTTTTTTTTTCATATCACCCCAGCCCTCTGCAGATAGAGGTCAAGCCTTCCCTTGAAAGCGTTTATTGTGTCGCTCTCCACCACTCTCGCTGGTAGTTTATTCCACTCTGTCGCCACACTGTAGGTGAAGAAACTCTTTGTGACATCTAGGTTTGCCTTTTTGGTTTTTAATTTCATTCCATTTCCACGAGTTTGATTAGTATTGTTTAATGTGAATAGTGCATTTACATCGACTTTGTCGAAACCTTTTATTATCTTAAAGCACTCAATAAGCTGACCCCTCAACCTCCCCTTTTTTAATGAGAACAGGTTCAATCGTTTAAGTCTTTCTTCATATGGTTTATTTCTTAATGAGGGTATCATCTTCGTCGCTCTACGCTGTACTGACTCGAGTCTTACAATGTCCTTGATCAGATAAGGTGACCAGAACTGCACACCATATTCAAGGTGGGGCCTCACCATACTTTTGAACAGTGGCACTATTACGTTTTCATGTTTATATGTAAATTTTCGTTTAATAAAGCCCAATGCTATGTTTGCCTTATTTGCAGCTGCTATACATTGGTCGGAAGTTTTTAGGTTTTCAGATATTAGTACCCTTAGGTCTTTTACTACCGTTGCGGTTTTTATTTGTTTGCCATTCATTTCGTATTTGTATTTCATATTTCTACTACCAACCTGCAGCACCTGACCTTTATCGACATTGAAGGGCATCTGCCATTTTTTCGACCACTCTGATATCTTGTTTAAATCAGATTGCAACGCATTTCTATCATCTTCGTTCAGGACTGTATTTCCTATTTTTGTATCGTCGGCGAATTTGGAAATGGTGTTGTTTACCCCTACATCAATATCGTTAATGTAAATGAGAAACAGGACCGGTCCAAGGACCGTGTTGATACTCAACACGGCTTTCGTAAAAAACGTTCCTGTTTAACAAACCTCTTAGACTTCTTCCACGATATCCTCAACCTCTACGATGAGAGTAAAGCTGTAGATATTATATACCTTGATTTTCAAAAGGCCTTTGACAAAGTTCCCCACAAACGTTTACTGCTATAACTAAAAGCGCATGAAATACAAGACGGTGTGTTGAAATGGATAGAAAATTGGCTCAGCGACAGAAAGCAAAGAGTAGTCATAAACGGTAAGGCATCTAAATGGACCAATGTAAGTAGCGGGGTACCCCAGGGATCGGTACTAGGACCAATTCTCTTTCTAATTTACATCAACGACATAGATGAGGGCCTCACCTGTACAATCTCAAAATTTGCTGACGATACAAAAATTGCAAATAGCGTACTCTCAAAAGAACAAGTTGACGATATGCAACACAATCTAGATAAATTGTCATGTTGGGCCCAAATTTGGCAAATGAGTTTCAATGCGGATAAATGTAAAGTACTACATATCGGATACCTAAATGAGAAAGCAAACTATTCGATGAATGGCACTCAGCTTAAGAATGAAAACAGAGAAACCGATCTGGGAGTAACAATATCGAGTAACCTAAAACCGAGTCAACAATGTTCAGAAGTTGTTAAGAAGGCAAACAAAATAATTGGCTTTATAGGCAGGTCATTTGAGCATAAATCCAAAGAAGTTATCCTAACCCTTTACAATTCCTTAGTCCGCCCTCTTCTGGAATACTGCGTTCAATCCTGGTGCCCTTATTACCAAAAAGATATAAACAAGCTAGAACGAGTTCAACGTAGAGTTACCAAAATGATACCTAGCCTAAAGAACAAACCATACGAAGAGCGTCTTAGAGAATTAAATTTATTTCCTTTAACCCAGCGCAGATTAAGAGGTGACTTAATTAAAGTGTTCAAAATCATCAAAGGCATCGACAATATGAACTGTAGTAAGTACTTCACTATCGACCAATCTAATTACACGCGGGGAAACGGTTGCAAAATTATTGGTAAATCTTTTAACTCACACGAATCTAAGAATTTCTTCTTCAATCGAGTTGTCAACTTGTGGAATGGGCTTCCCCGAAACGTTATAGACTGCATCACCGTTGATTCATTTAAATTCCGCCTAGACAAATATCTCGCTTCAAACCCGCGACTGACTGCGTTTGTAAATGAATAACTTTATTTTATCCCCCCCTCAGTTACTAACCCATCTGTCCCCTACTAACTTCCTAATCCTGCCACGGACATTAGTTCCAGGGCAGTAATTCCCTTTCCAATGTTCCCTTACCCACTCTAAACCACTGTTTGGACACTTGATCCTCAGTGTTTTGGAGGACAAGCAACCTAGAAGGGTCACTAGATCTGTTGTTGCTTGATTTCCTTTGTACTCCTTTGTACTGAACCCTGTGGAACTCCACTAGTGACAGGCTCCCACTCCGATTCCACTCCATTTATCACCACTCTGTCTTCTGTCTGTAAGCCAATTTTTTATCCAAGAATGAATTTCACCTTTGATACCTATCCTCTCCAGTTTAGCCAATAGTTTTCGGTGAGGCACCTTGTCGAAAGCTTTTTGAAAGTCCAAGAAGATTATATCTAGTGATTTCGTCATGTCGTTATATGTGAATAGTTTGTTATAAAATTCAATCAAATTTGTTAGGCATGACTTATTTGATCTAAAGCCGTGTTGACTATTTTTGATTAGGTTGTTTGATTCGAGGTAATCTACTATCTTATCTCTAAGGATTTTTTCCATGATTTTTCCTACAATTGAAGTTATACTAATTGGTCTGTAATTACTTGCTTTGGCCTTGCTACCCTTCTTGTATATCGGCGTAATGTTCGCATCTTTCCAATCACTCGGTACAATCCCCTGTAGTAATGATAAGTTAAATAGTTGTGTCAGGGGTTTTGCTATTTCGTCCTTAACATTCTTAATTATTTTCGGGTGGAGCATGTCGGGTTCTGGGGTCTTATTTACATTTAAATTACTCAATTTGCTTTGTACTTCGCTAACACTGATGGTGAAATCTCCTATCACATGAGTTGAGGTGTTATTTTCAAGGGTATGATCGATAATTTCTTCTGTGAAGAGAGAGAGAGAGAGAGAGAGAGAGAGAGAGAGAGAGAGAGAGAGAGAGAGAGAGAGAGAGAGAGAGAGAGAGAGAGAGAGAGAGAGAGAGAGAGAGAGAAAGAAAGAGAGAAAGAGAGAGAGAGAGAGAGAGAGATTATTTCAATTGCTTTTTATCTAACCACCAAAGACAACCAAAAAAAAATTACCCCAACATATCATATAACATTTCGCAATACCATACATACTATAAACGGTTTGTTTCACTCTATATGACCTATACACTAATTTTTCAATCAGTTAAGTGTAGAACTGTATGTCAATTAAAATCAAAGTGGGTGTTAACTTATAGTAAGGTTTGAATATCGAGCCCCTGAGTAGCAGTGGTCGCCTTCTCACTTCCCCCTCATTTGTCTCTCTCTGTGATCCCAGCTCCTCATCTCTACAAACCCCCAACTAAAGATCAAGGTTTAATAGACAGTTCTACCATCAACTCTCCTCTGTGTATCGAATGCATGCAACATTCATCACACACACAAATGAAGGGATATATACCCCATTCAGACCTGTTAAATCTTGGTCGTAGAAAGTGTTGATTATGAGAGACAGTGAGAGTAAGTGTTACAAGGAGTTACAAGGAATAGTATCTCAAAGACCTTGCGGTCCATTCCGGAGAGATACTCATATTAGAAGGCCAAACATTCTTTAATGCACTACACTCTTTTCAGAGTGTGACAAATACTATCTACTATCTTCTTGAACTGTTCTACTGAGGAATTATTTGCAACTTCTGAAGGAAGTTTGTTCCAGGTAGAATAGTTCTTATATGTGAACAATATTTCACAAATACTAGGGTTGAATAATTTCAATTTTAACTTCCAGCCATGGTTGCGTGATTTATTCATATTGAGGCTAAACATTTTGCTACAATCGTCAAGGTCAAGCCCATTAAATATTTAAAAACAAACTTCAATGACCTGAACTCGTAGTAAGCCTATACCTGTTGAGAGAGGAAGAGAGAGAGAGCGAGAGAGCGAGAGAGAGAGACCCCTACAGCCAAGATTGGTGTAACTCACGTTGTATGTACAGAGACTCATTTTGGAGAATACAATTACATATATTATATTCCTAATACATTTTATATGTTGGCCATTGTACGACTGTGCAATGAAGGTTTAGCTATAATTTACAAGACATGAGAACATACGTTGCTAATCACTAACTAGCATTTAGACTTTTAGAGGAAGAAGGTGGGGGGAGTACAAAGGAGTACAAAGGAAATCAAGCAACAACATGTCTAGTGACCCTTCTATAGGCTGCTTGTCCTCCAAAACACCGAGGATCAAGTGTCCAAACAGTGGTTTAGAGTGGGTAAGGGAACATTGGAAAGGGAACTACTGCCCTGGAACTAATGTCCGTGGCAGGATTAAGAAGTTAGTAGGGGACAGATGGGTTAGTAACTGAGGGGAGAATAAAATAAAGTTATTCATTTACAAACGCAGTCAGTCGCGGGTTTGATGCGAGATATTTGTCGAGGCGAAGTTTAAATGAATCAACGGTGCTGCAGTCTATAACATCTCGGGGAAGCCCATTCCATAAGTTGACAACTCGATTGAAGAAGAAATTTTTAGCTTCGTGTGAGTTAAAAGATTTGCAAATAATTTTGCACCCGTTTGTTTCCCCACGTGTAATTAGATTGGTCGATAGTGAAGTACTTATTACAGTTCATATTGTCGATGCCTTTGATGATTTTGAACACTTGAATTAAGTCGCCTCTTAATCTGTGCTGGGTTAAAGGAAATAGATTTAATTCTCTAAGATGCTCCTTGTATGGTTTGTTCTTTAGGCTAGGTATCATTTTGGTAACTCTACATTGAACTCGTTCTAGCTTGTCTATATCTCTTTGGTAATAAGGGCACCAGGATTGAACGCAGGGAGTTGGGGATAGTATGGGGGTGGAAGGTGGGGTAGACTTGGACCCGACTCCCCCCTCCCACCAGCCAAGGGTGGAGTAGGGGAAGGAAGGACCCACCCCTGAGCAACTTTTAGTACACGTGAGTGTACATGCAGCCTAGAGTAAGATACTTTAAACACGTGTGTCTATATAACTTGGTATACATATATACTACTTAACACCTTACGAGCGGCCTATGCGGTTTATAATATGTAGCCACCAGCGGGGTGTTTTTAGCCAAAATAGGGCTGTTTACGTGATCATTTTCATGCCTAAATAAGACCCAGAACGTAAAACAAGTAAATATCCCTGAAAGGGCATAAACAGAGCTTTCGAATGACACCATAACGATCCTTTTATGATGGCTAGTTTTCTTGCAAAAACCGTGCAACGCGAGTGCAAAAAGCATGTAATTAGGCACTTTCCCCATACAATTCCGTATATAGCGAGTGAGAGAGGGAGGGAGGAGGTGGGATTCGTGTCAGTACGTCCACCGCGGTGGTCTGGAGCAGTCATACGCTCGCTACTCTCCTGCCACCACTTGTCTCTCTCTCTCAGCAACATTACGTCTGAAATTGCCACACGACCTATGTCGAGCGCCGCCACATAGTCCACATTTATTATACTCGACTTATGTGGTGCGCCGACATTTAGGGGTTAAGACCAACCACATTATTTGACCTTCTTAAATCTCCACTGTCCCTGGCTCTTCTATATATTCCAGTCTCTAGTTTCTGTAATAAAGAGTGAGAAAAAAGACAGACAACAGAAGCGACGATTTACTCATCCTTAAGTATAAAATTATAAGACTTTGAGGCCTTATGTGTGCGTAGAGAGAGAGAGAGAGAGAGAGAGAGAGAGAGAGAGAGAGAGAGAGAGAGAGAGAGAGAGAGAGAAAGAATAATTACAATGACTGCATAACAAAACGTGTATGGTAATAGCTCTAATAATATAGCAAATATCAGGAGCTACAGACAAAATTACAAAATACCATATAATTATATAATATATCACAAATTACCATTATAATATAGAGCGTCACAATAACAGTTAGTACAATCGTCTTCACAAATCTCTGGTACACAACTGAATAATAAACCAGAGACAGTGAACATTAAACACCGACTCTGTCTATGTGTCTCATTATTATGTTTCAAAATATTATATAACGTGTTTGATAATGGGTCACTAACTATTCTAATATATATATAACTACATGTCCATTTATCACCATATCAGTACGTGTACTGTGATAATATTCCCATTGTGAACATATTTTTGAATTTGGGAATATCTCTGCAAAACAACTGCCAAAACACACACACAACTATGCCCAACACATTATACATTCAATCGAATATTAAACACGTAACTCCGGGAACCAATAACCCTTGTATAAGTTATACAACATTGATCACAATGTGTAATATTACATACCAGCTGACCAACCGTGACTTATGTATATATTAAGACAGACACACAACACACCATCAACAGACAATGGTATATATTACATACCAGCTGACCAACCGTGACTTATGTATATATTCAGACAGACACACAACACACCATCAACAGACAATGGTATATATTACATACCAGCTGACCAACCGTGACTTATGTATATATTCAGACAGACACACAACACACCATCAACAGACAATGGTATTGTGACGCACCCAGTGCGTGGCAACGCAACCTGATTGTACTCCTTGGTACTCCACTGTACCGCCCGTACCACTGTACCGTGCTGGCTACCGTCAGCAGCCATGTATATTGAGTGTGACAACTTATAACTATGTTCTTTGTATCTCTGCAAAGGTCTCGTCATGTGCTAACCAGTGGTGGGTTTTGTTTTAAGCCATGTCGAGACCTTCCATTTAATATGTAGTATCAATAGAGAAGTTGATAGATAAGACAATGGGAGTTCAGAGAGAGAGAGTGAGTTAGGCTTCAGAGCGAGAGGGTAGCAACGCGCCACGCTGCCGGGGGGGTGGTTGCCAGACGTATTGACTGGTTGGCAGCCTTGCGCTTATAGCTGGGCGCGACAGGGTTGGTAGTCCATTGCCGCCTGCCTATGCTGCCTGGGCTGCCCATGTTGTCGTACAGCACATTGCCTGGAGGCTCGCTGTGTGTTCCATGATCAGGTTGCCTAGAACCTTTGAGATTCTAACATCCCTTGCCCTCTCTCCCAATTTCTCACGGTTGCACTCTTTCTCTCTGACGACATTACTCTCATTTCATTCTTCTCTCTATTTAAATGCATAACCTTCCCTTGCGGTCCTAAAGGAGTTTCAGCACTCACCTCTCGTATTACTCTTAGGACAAGCATATATTTACATGTATTAGATTTAAGGGGTTAATGTGAACAGCGATCTTCTTGATGAGGATAGTTGGTGAACGTTCTACATGTTCACGAGTTATATGCCCCGCTCATCATCCAATTTGTGACTAGACTGGTGCCATGTGTAAGAGCCCGACCATGCCCAGGAGTTGTCTGTAGAGGGGCGAGGACTTAGCCTTGATTTGCATACCGAGCCAGGAGCGAGTGTAGTACCAGAGACTACAGCTCGCTCGTAGTGCCGGTATAGTAGAGTAACGTAATTTATCTGTCCTTGTGTTCTCTACAGTCTTTTCCTGGGTTCTCGCTTTCGGTGCTGGGACTCGTTCCTGTGACTTGGCCTGCTAGCTAGAACACATGGGGATGATGAGTGGGATATATCTTTATTTTACTATGCATTGCAGCTCTCTTTAGGTTTATGTATGTAACACTTTACAATACACATTACTCACACACAAGACAACACTATTAATACTTTCATGTATCAATTAACTGCACTGTCGTTTTGCTGCTGTGTCCGGAGTTCTGTTGCGTAGGGCGCATACGGACTCAGAGGGGAGACAGAGTGAGAGAAGCGAAGTAGCCTATGCGGTAGTAGGCTACCGGCGCAGTACTGTTGCCTGCAACCTTTTAGTTATTCCAAGTATAGATTCATTATTATAATAAGTGACTACTATTTATGTTCCTTCCATGTGTATTATTAGGTATCTACTGGATCATGAACATCTTGTATGCTACATGCTAGTGCATGTTAGTAGGGGACAGTTATTCTAGTGCACGCGCTTTCAAGTAGGCGTGTACATTTGTCATTTAGCATTTCACTGTCATACCTTTAGCCTGCTTCTATTCTACATTATTAGAGGCTTAATATTAACGTAGTTTCTTGAGTATTGCATTTCTTTAGTAATAACGTAACCTATAAATGTCTGAGGGAGTTTAGCCTCATAGCCTACCCCTGTTGTACACTTTCGCCGAGTTAAGGTACCTCGTTACCATAGACGATAACTCTGTAGGGCGTTGGTGCTTTTGTTGTCTGGAGCATATAGTATTTGGGACTGGAATCGAGCGTGTCGTCACATAAGCCATTTCTGTCCTACGATCAAGAATCCCGAATATGTATTGCCGATCCAGCCGTAACAAAATGGCGACCTTGCACAAGATTCAGTAGTATCCTATCACATGTTTTTTGGAGAACTATTCTATGCTACCTAGTAGAGCTGGCTAGAATTTTCTTGCATATTGGAGGAATTTTTATTGTGTCATTATTGTATTGGTGGACTTGCAGATTGTTTCGTTAGGGGTGTCTAGAGTGGAGTCATTCAAGCATCTTTAACATTTTGTGAGTCGAGACTGCAATTAGTAATAAGCACTTTTTTTTTTTTATGAACAGCAATTGTATAACCAGCACTATGTCTAATGACTCATCATTTACGGGGGAGGATAACACGGTACAGCCTAGTGACCAGCAAGTACAACAGATATTTAGGGAGGGGAGTGTTATAAGTGGAGAGAGGGATGCCCGGGCATTTTTGCAGACACCTTTGACCGAACAGCGCCTGCAGGCTATTGATTGTTACGGTCTTCGCTGTTTAGCCACGGTTTTGGGGCGGGACTGTCCTGACAGTTGGCCCAAGAAGAATTTGGTGGCATGTTTGTTGGGTGATGGCGATGGGGCGGTGGGTGGAGTGGGGTCTTGGGGGGTTCCCTCCAAGCCTCCATTCCACTCTACCCCTGAGCTGGGCCCTCAGCCAGCGAGTCTTAGCACGATGCAGCAGGAGGGTTCTCAATGGCAAGCTGGCTTACCCGTAAACACGTCTCGGTGTGGATCCCCCATTTTGTGCTCTCCCCCCCCAGGGCTGTCTCCTGAGATGTTATTTCAGCTAGAACTAGCTAAGTTTAAGCTGCAGGAGACTCAGATACAACAGGCTAGTATAGAACGGATTAAGCTGCAGGAGACTCAGATACAACAGGCTAGTATAGAACGCATAGAGGTTGCTAGAATCCAAGCCAATCAGGATGCAACCAGGTACCAGGCTGAAATGGATGTCGAGAAGTCTAGAGTAGAGACCACGGGGCGTCATCTCGGTGGTGGGCACCGGGTTACAGACTCACTTTCGCATTTAATTAAGTTAGTACCCGCATTTGATGAGACAGCAGTGACTGAGTTTTTTGCTCGTTTCAAAAAGAAGTGTCGTGAGTATGACTGGCCGGAGGTTAAATGGGCAGCATTAGTTTCATCACGTCTAGTGGGTAAGGGGTTGAAAGCCTACGATGCACTGTCACTGGACGAGAGTATCGTGTCTGGACTGGTGAAGGAGGCTGTGCTCCGGGCCTACGAACTGCAACCCGAAACTTATAGATTGAAGTTCCGTGGCGTGAATAAGAAGAGCGACGTCAGTTTTATGGAGCACGCACGGGACTTAACAGATGCATGTAATAACTGGTTTCGGTCCGAGCACGCAGAGTCGGCTGAGGAAATTAAGCAACTTTTCTATCTGGAACAGTTTTACAAATGTACTGGAACCGATCTAACGCTGAACATTAAGGAAAAATGTCCCAAGACAGTAGAGGAGGCTGCCAAGATGGCAGACCTCAGATTATCATTGATTTGTGGTTGCGGTGCCGCTCAGAGGGCTGAGTCAGGGCAGAAGGGGCGCTATACCCCACCCACCAGAGTTTTCGATAATAACACATCTTATGACACACATAACCACACTAAAAGCATTGCACCTAATAACACCTACAAACACAAGCCTCTCCCGTTTACTAAAGGTCAGGCCCCTTCTTCGCCCGCACAAGGGAAGAAGCCCATTGGGGATGTGAAATGTTACAAATGTCAGAAGCTAGGCCATTATTCACGTGAGTGCCCTAGTAACACTCCCGCTAAGCCGGTGTCATTGGTTCACAGTATCGGTGTGTCTCTGAAGGCTGCAGCAACTGCCCGGGGTAGGTTGTCAGCAGCTGAGGCACACGCGGTAAAGAAGCGTACGGAAGGCTCGACACCTGTCCGGGACACTTTCTGTAACCATCGGGGACACGGGTTTGTGAGCTGGGGGAGTGAACTACGGAGGGTTGACTTGCTGAGGGATACGGGGGCTTCGCAAACTTTGTTGAGGAACTTCACAGGGAAACCGATAAATGCGGCCAGAGTTGTTGTGGTGCAGGGTATAAATGCTACGAGGTCATACCCACTTGTGAGGTTGGAGTTGAGAGTGGGAGAGGTGTGCAGGGAGCTGGATGTAGGGATCGTTGAGTGTTTGCCAGTTGAGGGCGTCGACCTTCTTCTCGGCAACGACTTTGCGGTGCCCACTTCCGGGACTCCACCCTTAGTCGTTGCCGAGAGGGCGGCCGACATGGATGGTGAGAATCGGGAATGGGTTGGGAGGTGCCAACAGGATGAGATGGCCTGTGTGGTAACCCGATCTCGCTCTGCGGCTCCTGCACAGCCTAGCACTCAACCTCGGGGACAGTGGAGGAAGGATCAGGAGAAGGTTGCTAAGGGCAGGAAAAGGGACATTGATTCTGCTGCACTTCTCGGTGATTCGGTACTTGGACCTATAATAAACACGGGAGTTGACTCTGGCCCAGATATGGTGTGTAACAAGGCAGAGTTGGGTAAGACTTCGCGTGAGGCAAGAGCTGTAGCGAGAGCCACTAAGGCAGTAGAGCCTACTAGCCGGGGTAATGTCTTATTACAAAACCATCTTGATGCATTGACGCCCAGGGACATTAGTGAGCAGCAGCTGCAAGACGCTAGCCTAGCTCGTTATAGCAATGGTGCCATAGAGTTGGAGGAAGATGGGGGATGCGAAGCCGGGAGATTTCTTTAGGCTCAACAGGATATTGTACCGCAGATTTCTAGACCCCAAATCGAAGTGGGAGGGCGGTGCGAGGGTAGTAGACCAGGTGGTTGTTCCAAATAAGTATAGAGAGTCCTTATTGTGTCTGGCGCATGATGTGCCGGTGGCGGGTCATTTGAGGGTAACAAAAACATTGGCGGCATTGGGCAGGTTTTTCTGGTGGCCTGGGGTCAAGGCTGATGTCTGTGCATGGGTGGCTGGGTGTGCGACCTGCCAGACAACGGGGAAGCCTAACCAGACCATCCCGAAGGCACCTTTGTTTCCCATACCTGTCACCGGGCCTCCGTTCAGCAAAGTTGTAGTAGATTTGGTTGGCCCTTTCCCGCCTACTAGTAGTGGCAATAAATTCCTGTTGACAATCATGGATGTGGCTACGAGATACCCGGACGCATACCCCATGAGAAACGGCTCGGCAAAGGCAGTTGTTAAAAACTTATTATTGTTCTGTTCCCGTTATGGATTTCCACGTGAGGTGCAGTCAGACCAGGGGAGCAATTTTACATCCAAATTGTTCAAGCAAACCCTTCAGTTGCACGGTATATGTTCTGTAGTGTCGTCAGCCTACCATCCCGAGAGTCAGGGAGTCTTGGAGCGGTGGCACTCGACCCTGAAGAGTATGCTACGCTGTTACTGTGCAGAACATGACACTGATTGGGATTTGGGTCTGCCGTATGTTCTGTTCGCTGCACGTGAAGTCCCAGGAGAGAGCCTGGGGTTCAGTCCAAATCAACTAGTCTTTGGCCATAATGTGAGAGGACCTTTAAGTATGGTGAAAGAGATCTGGGAGGGCGAAGAGAAGCCGGGGTCTGTACTTAAATATATCCTTGAGAGCCGGGAGAGACTTATAGGTTGCATGGCAGCGGCAGGTAATAACTTGGTTAATGCACAGGCGGTCATGAAGCACCAGTATGACGCCAAGGTGAAGCTTCGGGAGTTTTCGGTGGGTCAGGAGGTAATGTTGCTTTTACCTTTGCCTGGACACCCCCTTTCTGCCAAGTTTATTGGGCCGTATGTGGTGGCTAAGAAACTGTCCGACCTTGATTATCTCGTTGCAACACCTGACCGTAGAAAAAAACATCAGTTATGTCATGTTAACCTCATGAAAGAGTATGTGAGACGCCCCTCAGAGCCTCTCACTGTCCCTGTGCTGGCCTGCAGCGGCCAGGGTGGAGAAGGAGGTGGGGACAGTCATGCTGCTGAGGAGGATAGCTGGGACTGTGTCATTTCTGCGGAACAGTGGGCGGGGAATACTGAACAAGAGGCTAGGCAAGCTGTAAGTCACCTGCCTGAGCACCAGGGTGCTGCTGTCCTAGGCCTGTTCAGGTCATACCCCTCTGTTTTCGCCGAACACCCAGGTCTCACTACTCAGGTAACGCACGACGTGGACGTCGGTGATAATGTGCCCTTCAAGTCAGTGCCCTACCGTGTGCCCCCGGTAAAGTTGCCAGCTTTACGGGAGGAGTTAAAGTACATGGTTGAGAGAGGGATGATCACTGAAGGTTATGTGAAGTGGACATCACCCGTCACGTTGCAGCCAAAACCTGACGGCAAGGTGCGGTTCTGCATAGATTTTCGTAGGCTAAATGGCTTGACCACTACCAACCCTTACCCTTTGCCTCGAGTTGACGACAGCGTGGACAAGATAGGGAATGCAAAGTACCTTACTAAAATTGATCTTGTAAAAGGCTACTGGCAAGTACCCCTGTCGGACCGAGCTAAGCAAGTTTGTGGTTTTGTGGTAGATGGCAAGACCTACCAATGTAACGTAATGCCTTATGGGCTTAAGAACGCACCTGCCACGTTTCAGAACCTGATGAACGATATTTGTGACGAAATCCCTAACTGCACGGTCTACCTTGATGACGTGATAGTGTATGATGACGATTTTGAAAATCACCTAAGGCACTTAGAGACCCTGTTTGGGAAGTTGCACGATGCTGGGCTGGTGGTGAACCTGAGGAAGTGCGAGTTTGTAAAGGCTACTGTGCAGTATCTTGGCTTCGTGGTCGGGTTAGGCCGGGTGTGCCCCCCCCTGAGCAAGATACAGGCTATCAATATGTTTCCCAGGCCCACCACTAAGCGCCAGGTCATGCGGTTCCTAGGTATGATAGGCTATTATAGGCGCTTCATCCGGGGATACTCTACTGTCTTAGCACCGTTAACTGATCTACTGTCGAAGTCAGTGAAGTTCTGTTGGGCTGCGGAGTGTCAGAGGGCTTTCGACCTAGTCAAGCACCTGCTGTGTACACATCCGATTTTGAGAGCCCCAGACTTCTCCAGGAGTTTTCAGCTGGCGACTGATGCCAGCGGTGTGGGTGCCGGGGCAGTGTTACTGCAGACTGATTCCGAGGGCTTGGAACACCCAGTGAGCTTCTTTTCTCGCAAGTTTAATTCGGCACAAAGGAATTACTCGACTATAGAGAAGGAGCTTCTTGCTATCGTTTTGTCGCTCAAACATTTCGAAGTTTATGTTCCAGCCTACGGCCCGGTAGTGACGATATATACGGACCATCATCCCTTGAAATTCCTAAATCAGTTTCACAATCGGAATATGCGGTTGACCAGGTGGTCCCTAATGCTCCAAGAGTATAATCTCAACATTCAGCATATTGCCGGGAGTGAGAACGTGATAGCAGATTGTCTATCAAGGGTTGATGATCCAGGATAGTCGTGCACGGTGTGTGGTTTGAGCAGGAGTAAAATTAGGCTATCATAACGCCGTCCAAAAAGATTATAAAACAATAAAATAAACGAAATTTTTTTTTTTTAGTTTTGTAAGTCTTTATTGTTGTAGCATGATGCATGCGATATTGTGTTTTATGTATAATTCACACTTCAGTTGTTGTGCACCTTTTGCAATTAGTGGCAGCTAAGGGTAGCAGGTCGGTTGGTTGCCTGTCAGATTTTGATAATGCTTCTAAGGTCGATTATCTAAAATCCTGGGGGGGCTGTGACGCACCCAGTGCGTGGCAACGCAACCTGATTGTACTCCTTGGTACTCCACTGTACCGCCCGTACCACTGTACCGTGCTGGCTACCGTCAGCAGCCATGTATATTGAGTGTGACAACTTATAACTATGTTCTTTGTATCTCTGCAAAGGTCTCGTCATGTGCTAACCAGTGGTGGGTTTTGTTTTAAGCCATGTCGAGACCTTCCATTTAATATGTAGTATCAATAGAGAAGTTGATAGATAAGACAATGGGAGTTCAGAGAGAGAGAGTGAGTTAGGCTTCAGAGCGAGAGGGTAGCAACGCGCCACGCTGCCGGGGGGGTGGTTGCCAGACGTATTGACTGGTTGGCAGCCTTGCGCTTATAGCTGGGCGCGACAGGGTTGGTAGTCCATTGCCGCCTGCCTATGCTGCCTGGGCTGCCCATGTTGTCGTACAGCACATTGCCTGGAGGCTCGCTGTGTGTTCCATGATCAGGTTGCCTAGAACCTTTGAGATTCTAACATCCCTTGCCCTCTCTCCCAATTTCTCACGGTTGCACTCTTTCTCTCTGACGACATTACTCTCATTTCATTCTTCTCTCTATTTAAATGCATAACCTTCCCTTGAGGTCCTAAAGGAGTTTCAGCACTCACCTCTCGTATTACTCTTAGGACAAGCATATATTTACATGTATTAGATTTAAGGGGTTAATGTGAACAGCGATCTTCTTGATGAGGATAGTTGGTGAACGTTCTACATGTTCACGAGTTATATGCCCCGCTCATCATCCAATTTGTGACTAGACTGGTGCCATGTGTAAGAGCCCGACCATGCCCAGGAGTTGTCTGTAGAGGGGCGAGGACTTAGCCTTGATTTGCATACCGAGCCAGGAGCGAGTGTAGTACCAGAGACTACAGCTCGCTCGTAGTGCCGGTATAGTAGAGTAACGTAATTTATCTGTCCTTGTGTTCTCTACAGTCTTTTCCTGGGTTCTCGCTTTCGGTGCTGGGACTCGTTGTTCCTGTGACTTGGCCTGCTAGCTAGAACACATGGGGATGATGAGTGGGATATATCTTTATTTTACTATGCATTGCAGCTCTCTTTAGGTTTATGTATGTAACACTTTACAATACACATTACTCACACACAAGACAACACTATTAATACTTTCATGTATCAATTAACTGCACTGTCGTTTTGCTGCTGTGTCCGGAGTTCTGTTGCGTAGGGCGCATACGGACTCAGAGGGGAGACAGAGTGAGAGAAGCGAAGTAGCCTATGCGGTAGTAGGCTACCGGCGCAGTACTGTTGCCTGCAACCTTTTAGTTATTCCAAGTATAGATTCATTATTATAATAAGTGACTACTATTTATGTTCCTTCCATGTGTATTATTAGGTATCTACTGGATCATGAACATCTTGTATGCTACATGCTAGTGCATGTTAGTAGGGGACAGTTATTCTAGTGCACGCGCTTTCAAGTAGGCGTGTACATTTGTCATTTAGCATTTCACTGTCATACCTTTAGCCTGCTTCTATTCTACATTATTAGAGGCTTAATATTAACGTAGTTTCTTGAGTATTGCATTTCTTTAGTAATAACGTAACCTATAAATGTCTGAGGGAGTTTAGCCTCATAGCCTACCCCTGTTGTACACTTTCGCCGAGTTAAGGTACCTCGTTACCATAGACGATAACTCTGTAGGGCGTTGGTGCTTTTGTTGTCTGGAGCATATAGTATTTGGGACTGGAATCGAGCGTGTCGTTGTCACATAAGCCATTTCTGTCCTACGATCAAGAATCCCGAATATGTATTGCCGATCCAGCCGTAACAGTATATATTACATACCAGCTGACCAACCGTGACTTATGTATATATTCAGACAGACACACAACACACCATCAACAGACAATGGTATATATTACATACCAGCTGACCAACCGTGACTTATGTATATATTCAGACAGACACACAACACACCATCAACAGACAATGGTATATATTACATACCAGCTGACCAACCGTGACTTATGTATATATTCAGACAGCCACACAACACACCATCAACAGACAATGGTATATATTACATACCAGCTGACCAACCGTGACTTATGTATATATTCAGACAGACACACAACACACCATCAACAGACAATGGTATGTATTACATACCAGCTGACCAACCGTGACTTATGTATATATTCAGACAGTCACACAACACACCATCAACAGACAATGGTATATATTACATACCAGCTGATCAACCGTGACTTATGTATATATTCAGACAGACACACAACACACCATCAACAGACACTGGTATATATTACATACCAGCTGACCAACCGTGACTTATGTATATATTCAGACAGTCACACAACACACCATCAACAGACAATGGTAAACCTGGTATCTAATAATAGTATTCTGATGATTTGATAATTTGAACCGTTTGTTTAATTAAAATTATAATATCTAAATAATCTGACGACTTTTGGATTGATAAATGCAGAATACACTACGATAGGTAAAGATGGACAGATATTAAAATCACTACAATATCTATTTTACAGTAATGTGGTTCATGATAGAGTTGATTACACTGGTTACAGACAACACTCACAACCATTCCAACAGTAACATTAATGTTCATGTAATACACACAGTAAAGGGAGCCTTTACAAAGGGCGCCTTTGTCCGACATTCATCTAATATGACCTTAGTTAAAGTGTTTGTATGAATATATGTGAAAACCATCGGCTAATTACCTTTCCTAAACCTTGCTTTCGGCTTGGATAATGTGATTTGGGTATGTGAAACTAACTTAAAGCTCCCACCAGACAGTTCCTGGGATGGTGTACAGTTAACCGGTACCACCAGTAATTGTCTGTACCGGTTACTGGGTTTATAGGTCTAGGAATACTGACTGGTTTAACAGTTACCAGTACTGAACACTACTAGGACTACCTTAACTATAACTACCACAACATATAAATACATCTACAGTGATAAGAGCAAGCCAAAACAAAACTGTATAATAAAAACACCACAGTACCACAATCAGACATTTCTAGTACAGTAGTCATTAACCCAACATAATAACAAACTACAGCCACCATTACTGATATGTTGTGTAGTCAGTAAACCAACATCAGAAACAACTACCAATATTACAACTACAACCACACACCATTGCAACCACCACCACCACAACCCACATATAAAACCTACCCTCACAAACACACATTCTTCCTTGCCTATCGAAGGTAAGTTTAGATATTCAAATTTAACCAGATTGGTTCAAAGGTTCCCTTATACTACATATTCTCTCTCTCTCTCTCTCTCTCTCTCATATTATATTTCCTAATATACAAATTCCTTTCTCCTTATATCTCTTTCCAATGTTTTCCACGTTCACGAACTTTGTCGCTTCTCTCTTTCTCTTTACTGTGGACTGAAGTACCCTGCAGCAGCCGCACCTCATCTCCATTTGTACCACAAAAGAGTGCGTGCGTGCGTGCGTGCGTGCGTGCGCGTGCGTGTGTGTGTGTGTGTGTGTGTTGTGACGTTGACCACTCCGTTAAAACCGCATGGCTTGTCCTACAGTGACTCTCTAGGATCGCCAGGGCAGTGGATGGGGCTACAGTTTATGTATTAGAGTGTGCTTTATTTCATATGAAAGCTCGTGTCATGGGCAGTCCAGAAAGGCTCTTTGTTTTCGCCCATGTCAAGGCTTTATATATTTAATTGTAAAGTATATATTTTATCATTAACTAGTAATGATGGGATCTGGGAGAGAGAGAGAGAGTAGAACAAAGTGAGAGGGGGCGCGCAGTGTTTTTTGTCCCGCTCGATGACGTCACGGCTGGCTGCCTCGCGGGGGTTGGTGGAGGGAGGTCCTTACCATGCTGCAAACTTTGTTAGTGGTAAGTTGACTTGTAACCGCCTTTTTCCCACGCGGCTCGAGCTAGTGCGAGTATATATACAGTTCCTCGCCACTCTCTCCCTCAGATCTGGTTTCTAGAACACACCCATCTTTTTTCCCTTGCTATCTATCCCCGCTCCGTACCTGAGAATCTTTTCCTCTGCCTATCTCTCTCATTTTCCATATCTTTCACCACCTTTTATTAATATTATACCCCCTCTGGTTAACTCTGCAAAATCAGCTTCATGCTGGCCAGTTGTATTGTGTGTTAAGGTCTGATATAGCCTGTGTATGTTAGTTGTTAAGATAAGTGGATCACGAAGCATTGGTTGGCTTTCATATTGCCGCTTCCTATAATTATTAGTGTTCTGCTGGATTAGATAATGCTAGACTAGGAGTCTGATATTATAGGTATTGTTTCCTATGAGTGCTGGCTTCAGTTAAAAGCGGCACGACATACCTGAGAACTGGAGTTGATTGAGTAAATTCTAGTCTGTGTGCCATTGAGAGTAGAGCATGCACGAATGAGGGCTTTTTGCCTATACCATTCTGCACTGTTCTAGTCTCGATTGTTTGTCTTTGAGGTACGCCAGGAGAACGCTTAATACTTCGGTATTAAGGTTTCTCAAGAGAGCTACCCTTCATTATAACGTAATATTTGACGCACAGACTTGAGATTTGCACTAGGCTATGCAGCATGCCATGCGCACCAGTATCTCGTATCATTGACTCTAGCTAGACTTTATCAATCATAGTAGACATTAAGTATATTAACCTAATTACTCTTTTTATGCATACCCATTTATGATTACACAAGCATTTCGCAGCCTAGATTGATGTATTGAGACACAAACGACTTAGGCTCTTTTTGTTGATAGGAATACTGCATTGTCGTGGCGATTATTATTAGTGTTGTAGTGTTTAGGATATTCTTGGCTCCGACGGCATTATATATTCTGCCTTTTTGTGTGCATAGCCTGTACGAGCATTGTTCCGCTGCCTGCCTTTTTGGGTTCCATTTCCGATACGAGCATCTTTATAGCATCTAACATTTAAAGAAAATTCCTTGTTAGTGTTGAAGGACTTTAGTGCACTTTCTTTCATGCAGGAGTGCCTGACATTTATTGATTGAAGTAACGTAAGCTGTAACTTCTCTTACCACCTTACTTTGCATACCATAACCAAGCACCTTCGGTTATAGGTAGTAATAGGCTGTTTTCACATAACATTAAGCCTAGAGTAGACGCACATTTATTGAGAGTTTGATAGCCTATTATTGCATATAGAACTCTGTAGAGTATTTGTGTTCTTTGTTCACTGGGAATATACTTCAGAGGTTGGAGCTAGCGCTTTCCGTTGTAACATTTATGCCATTTACTAGTCCAATGAATAAGAGCCCTGATATATTTGAACCCCAGTCGTAACAAATGGCGACCTTACCTAGGATTTGGTGAACCTACATTTATTAGCAGGGAACATTTGTTGTTTTGGAGAATATTTTGCGGGGATCAGCAAGAATAATTTTTTTTTGCAACATAGTATAGCCCTTGAGTATTTCCGAGAATTTTTGTGTGTATATCGAGGTATAAGAGTTTGGGGTGCTTCTTTTTGTGAATATTGTGGTGAGAAATTTTTGTGTGCATCATGTCTTATACCGGATCAGAGGAGAATGGAGACACAGTACGTAATGTCGAGACTGAGGAACAGCAGTATGATGAAAGGGTTAATCGGGTGAACTGTGAGGAGGATGCTAGGACATTTTTGCAATGGCCTGTTACTGCCGAGCGGTTGGAGGGTATGGATCGGTACGGTCTTCAATGCCTGGCCACAGCTATCGGTCATGCGGTTACTAGCAGCATGACCAAGGATAACTTGATAACGTGTGTACTGGGCAGGGTGACTGGTGAGCGAGATGGGTTGAGTGCTCAGAGCCCTTCGGCCATGCTTCCCCTACACTCGACTCCCAGCCATCCCAGTAGTTTGCCGACCCCGGGTACGCTTCCGCAGTTGGGTGGTGGCTGGCAGGGTGGGTTGCCCCTGGGGGGACCACCGGTAATTTCAAACATTGTAGCACCTTCACCTCCTTCAGGGTTATCTCCAGAATTATTGCTTCAGCTCGAATTAGCTAAGATCGAAGAGAGAAAATGTCAGCTTCAACAGCAACAAAGGGCATGTGAGCTTCAGCAGCAACAAAGGGTGTGGTAAACTATCAATGGAAGTTAAATATTACTAAGCTATAATGAATCAAATCAAATCAATCTAAATGAAAACTACTCTATATCTAAATTGAATTCAATCTAAAACAAGCTAATTTATATCCAAAGGTCTCACATAATAAATGTATATATAGGGTAAGGTTATAAGGGTTAATATTAGCCAGGAATTAACTCGCCAATAGTTCCACGTGGCAATGAGGCAAGGGAGAACGTTTTATCCAATATGGTGGTGGACAATGGGGAACGAGACTTCGGTCCCAAGACTCAAGTCAAGTTAAAGAAAGAATAAATGATTACATGGGAATGGACATGATTATTATAATGTATGCTTATCTATCAGTCAGTCATGATGTCGATGAGAGCGTCGTGATGGTGTAGCTGAGTGTGTGTGTATTGTGATTACAGGCACAAAAGCACGATCAACTGAGGGCGGAAAATTAGATGTTAACTGGTTGGTGTTCGTGAAGGCTCTGGCGTACCTCGAAAGCACACCTTGCTGCCTTGGCAAACCGCCAGGAGCCCAAATTATCGTACCGCATTTAGGTTGCTCTATACGATAAATTATATTAATATATACGATAAATTCATATATACTACATAAGACAAAGGCAATATTGCTTAATAGCATATTAGGCCTTTTATAACTTAACTTATTTACAATCTTATAATATACGATCTACTCGTCCTACGTCTGGTGCTGTAGGAGAGATCGTGACGTCACAGAGACATAAGAGATCACAAAAGTCATATTCTATCGTATTTATACGATACACTCCCCCCACAAAAAAGACCTGAACCCCACCTTAAACCTAAAGTTGCCCAGAGGCTATCTTCTGACGCCACAAGTCGACGGCGCCAGCAGCAGCGCGTCTGGGACGCGTCCCGGTCCGAGCATGATCACCATCAGTGAGAGGTGAGTCGTTCCTTTGAGAATCCTCGGACCCAGCAATAACAGGTGGAGCCTCAGATTGCAATGCGGAATCGAGCTCCAAAGCGTACAAACGTGCGATAGGACGAACAGTAGTTCCAGTGGCCGTCTTCAATAGCGCCACCCGCTCTACAGAGTCTGCCCCCTTGTATACCTCCAATACGCGGCCTAATTTCCAGTATAAACGAGGACTATCTTCTTTAATTAAAACAACTTCGCCAACTGTAGGTGCCGTTGGTCTACCAGAGGGAGTAACACTCCTTTCCCTCAATGCTAGCAGATATTCACTAATCCACCGTTTCCTAAAATCCTCGATTATCCTGGATATATACTGGTATCTCTTAGACACCGCTACCTCAGAGTACAACGAGGGATCCTCTAACTCTACTATGGACTGAAAATCAGATGGAAACGCAGTCAATGGTTTTCCATATAGCAAGTGAGCTGGCGTTAATGGTAGTGGTTCTTGCAGGTCGGTGTACACATATGTAAGCGGGCGATCATTCACGACTGCCTCTATCTCTGTGAGGACTGTCGTCAACTCACTTTTCTTTAATAGAGCACGTCCTACAACCGCTCTTAGTCCTGACTTTACTATGCCGACACATCGTTCCCACATTCCACCAAACCAAGGTGCCTTAACTGGAATGAACCTCCATTCGCACTTCTTCTCTCCCAAAAAAGTGATAACAGTAGGATCACTACTCATATCCTTTAGATATTTTGATGCTTGGACATAAGTGGGAGCATTGTCGCTAAGAATGAGTTGAGGGAATGAACGACGGGCACAAAACTGTCTGAACGCCAGCATAAATTCTTCGCTAGACATATTATCACATAGTTCTAGGTGTACCGCTCGAGACGTCGCACAGGTAAACAATAATATATAAACCTTCTCATGCTCCCTCGTCTTCAATGCCCCTGTGTAATCTAATCCTACCGCTTGGAAAGGTTCTACGTGCTTTACACGGCATTCAGGTAGAGGTGGAGCTGGTCCAGTTGCATATGGTTTACCCTTTAGTCTCTGGCATATTACACACTTTCTCACTACGCGTCGAGCTACTTGTCGAACTCTGGGTATCCACCATGTGAGACGTAAATTTGATATAATATGACATACTCCGTAGTGTTTTACTTCCCTATGTGCACGTATGATCAATAGATCAGTAACGTGATGTCTTGTTGGCATAAGTATAGGTCGGTTTGTGCCGTCTGGTACACCCGACCACTTCAGGCGACCCTCACACCTGATGAGGCCATTGTCTAGGTGCAACCGTAGTTGACGCACTATATTAGGCATTAATGTCTTATTCGAGCCTTTCAAGGATTCTAATTCATTGGAAAAGGTTTCTACTTGAACCCATTTGATCAAAGTTACTTCAGCTGCTTTAAATTCACGAGCATCAATGTTGTGACCCCTGTTGCAGAGTTGGCCCGTTACTTTAAGCTTGAGATTGGATACATATCGCAACACCCAAGCTACAACTCTGACTAGTTTATTATAGTCACCGAATCTTGCCCACTTCATGATAGGACCCGGTGGCTCATTTGGTTGGGCTGTAACTGCCACTGTTTCCAGTGGCAGAAGTCCCTCACCAACAGCATGCCATATCGTCCATTCACTTTCATGGAGCAGCCACTTTGGACCATGCCACCACAATTCGGACTTCATTAACTGGCTAGCCGTTATACCCCTAGTTATGAGATCACTAGGGTTTTCCTTTGTATTTACATAATGATAAGCAACGTCTGGCAAAAGGGCTCTAATCTCATCTACCCTATTCCGCACATAAACTGGCAGAGACTTCTTGCTATGTATCCAGTTGAGTGCGACCTGACTATCGCACCATACATGAACGATTTCAATATTTAATTCGCTCTCGTATGCTGCGCGTACATGTTGCACCAGACGTGCTAATAGCAGCATGGCAGTCAATTCCATTTTAGGGATAGTTACCTTTTTAACCGGGGCTACCTTGGCCCGGGCTGTAACTAAATGTGCCCCAAATGAAGTAACAACATATATGGCTACCCCGTATGCCGTGGCACTAGCATCGCAAAACGTGTGTAACGTAACGTCACCGAACGCCGCCACTTTACGAGGTATAGGTTTAGTACATAGGATGGCATATTCATTCAACAACAATGTCCCTTGGTCATTCAGGTCCTCAGGCAAACTGTCATCCCATCCTATTTTACGTCTCCAAACTTCCTGCATTAGAATCCTAGCTCTTATGGTAACAGGTAATGCTAGACCCAAAGGATCAAAAAATTGCGCAACTTTGCTCAACAGACTTCTTTTGGTGTGCGCTCCTGTCTGCTGAGCAAAAGACCTTGTTTGAAAAGTTAGTATGTCATGTTTAGGTTGCCAGATCATCCCCAAATTTCTGGACTTTTCCTGGTTAAGAGATGCCGTACCATCCACCTGTATTAAACTCTGAAGATCTTCACTATTAGTAACCCACTCGCGGAGAAATAGATGTGCATCCGCAAACAATCTGCGTGCTTGCCAGTATGCACATAACAAATCATTTTGACTATCGCTAGTACCCTGCAGATTGTCAATGTATAATCCGCGAGATAGTTTACTTGTGTCCTCATGAGTGTCAGCTAGATGTTTTCTGATTGTGGCATTTAACAAAAACTGCGAGCAAGTGGCCCCAAAGAGTACAACCCGAAAACGGTATATTATGATGGGACTTTCAGAGTCGCTAATGTCGCCGAACCAAAGAAAGCGGGTAACATCTCTATCTTCCTCCTTTAGCTTGACCATCAAAAATGCCTTCTCGATGTCACTGGTATAGGCATACTTCCCCAGCCTAAACCGCAATAGATGTTGGGACAGGTCCGACACCATGGACGGACCTGTCAACAGGCAGTCATTTAGACTGGGTTGTTGTCCTTGGTGGGCAGAACAGTCATACACCACCCGTATTGGTGTGGTGACGCTGTCTTTCTTTACCCCATGATGGGCCAGATAGTGAACCCTACCCTTCTTACACGGTTCCCTGACATCGACTCTCTCTATAAAGCCCCTATCCTCATAACTCCGAAATACATCGTCATACGCCTGGCGCGTGCTCGGTTCGTTAGACAATTTCCGCTGCAATGCGCGCAAGCGACCTAATGCCAAACCATAGTTGGTAGGCAGGCTTATCTCACTGTTCTTCCAGGGTAAACTAACTTTATATTGCTTGTCTGAGGCACAGTAGCACACAGACTCGTCAAACCTTTGTAGCGCAACTTCCGAGTCATAATCAGTCTCCATAGGATTAATGCCTATGTGATCCAATCTCCACAGTCGTTCCAGGTCGAACTCGGCAGCCATCTTAGGGTCACTAGGTTGGGAATCCTCCCTTCCCAACTCCTCTGCCGCGGTTACATTGACTCTATATATCGAGACCGTGTCGACCAGGACCTTTGACTGTGTAGTATGCACCTTTCCGCTCATGCAGTATCCAAATTTAGTGGGGATTAAAACTACACCACACATCTTTTTAAATCCAGGGTATACTACTTCATAATAATGATCTACACCAAGTAGAACATGCACCTCACTCTGATTTCCCATGGGATCTGACAAGTTAACCCCTTTGCTACGTAATGCGTGTTCCACCTTCTTCACACCCACAGATACATATTCTGGTAGGGTGTCTACTACGATACAAGTCATAAAGTACCGGTTTTTACGATAGAAATATGAAATCTCCGCTATCTCGTAGTCTTGTTTATCAGTAACCCCTGTGAAGCCCTGTAATCGAAGAGTCTCAGCCCCTACGATTCGGTGCTTCAGTCCCACTAGTACGGACCTCTTTATAAAGGAACGTTGAGACCCTTGATCTAGAAGTACCCGACAAACTTTGTTACTGTCATTACCTTCCATGGGAATCTGTATTGTGGGCAATATAGTGGTGTCTTGCGTGCTACCTAGTGTCACAGTTGTAGTACCCTCATTTTTGACGTCTTTGACTTTATCCGCTGTAGGACACAACTTATCAAAGTGATGTCCTTTGCAGTGCCGACAGGGCCTTAAGTATGTAGCAGTACATTGTCCCTGCTTACCATGTTCCCCACTTAGACAACCTACACATAGCTTCAATCTTTTCGCCTGTGCTAGTTTTGTCTCATTTGTTGGGTATTTTATGCAGAAACTCCATTTATGTTTGTTATTACATAGCTTACATAGAATCTGAGCAGGTTTCTTATACACACCCTCTTTCTTTACTTTAGTCCCCACTGTCATGCTTATTGTTCCCCTCTTCTCCACATTCTCACTCCCTCCCGACACATACATTCTCCCTTTGTTCAACTGTAGATTACTGATCTCCTTGCTGAACTGAGTTTTGAACTCCCCCAGTTCAAATGATCTTACCTTATCAAGTATTGCCATAGGAAGCTTCTGCCGCAAGATAATGACTATCATTTCCTGCGTGGTAATCCCTAGGGTGTCTAGCGATCGAGTATGGCACTCCATGTTTGCCCTGAAGTTTGTCAACTCATCAACCTTATACTGTGGTTCTGCGAGCCCCAACAAGGCAACGACATGGGCCATTTTCAACTGCTCTCTATCCCCGTATGTGGACTCTAATAGGTGTACCGCTTCGAGATAACTATCACCCACCACTGCAAAACCCTCTATTAACTGTAATGCCTCTCCTTCCATTTGTCCCTTCAGATAATAAAACTTGCGGACATTATCCAAAGAGGATTCATGAACAGCCGATCGAAAAACGTCCCAAAAAGCTAACCACTCGGTTAACTTGCCCCCAAATGTAGGAAGATTGAGCTTTGGGAGGTGTACAGTTTTTTGCGGGTCAGCCCTTCTATGGGCCTCATTATCGCCTCCCTTCTTACCTGTGACAGCACGCTGTAATAGGCGCTTTGCCCTAAAGACAGGTTCGTCATAGAGAGCGCGATTATCACACTCTGTATTTATCTCTACCTCCTCTATCATGGCAGCCACAATCACCTCACTCAGAGCCGTAATACGATCGTGGGTAGCCTGGACGTTATCCAATCTGGCCTCCAATTCCTCTAGATCAGCAGTAGTGATGAAAGTATTTAAGTCAACTATTAGCCTACTTAATACTCCCCGAAGTCCCGCCCTTTGATTTTTAGGGGCTTTGCTCAGCACCCCACTAGACGGTCTCTCTTTATCGTTTTTATCCATTTTGCATGCGAGCCTATAGGCTATGCATCCAAATGTTACGTTACAAAACAACGGCCAAAAAATAATAGTCTAATTAAGAGACGCCAACCGGCGGACTTCTATGTCATGGAGAAAAAATAGTACACTAAATAGCAATACCTACTAATGGAGCATATTGAACAAGAAAAAATGTTAGGTCAGGTCATAATAGTCACAGGAAGTCCGAAACGGAAAAGAAAATTACTGGGGAAAGATGATGGGTGGGATGCAGAACTTAGGCAGGCGCAATGACACAACCCTGCATTCCGGCTCTAACCATCGCTTGGCTAGCCTTGCCAGTTTATCATAGAGTTGTTCCTGCATCCTGTTATATGTCCCCTTGTTCATTGCCTTAAAATCCCTTACTGGTAGCTAATTCCCGGGTCTGGGCACCAATGTGGTAAACTATCAATGGAAGTTAAATATTACTAAGCTATAATGAATCAAATCAAATCAATCTAAATGAAAACTACTCTATATCTAAATTGAATTCAATCTAAAACAAGCTAATTTATATCCAAAGGTCTCACATAATAAATGTATATATAGGGTAAGGTTATAAGGGTTAATATTAGCCAGGAATTAACTCACCAATAGTTCCACGTGGCAATGAGGCAAGGGAGAACGTTTTATCCAATATGGTGGTGGACAATGGGGAACGAGACTTCGGTCCCAAGACTCAAGTCAAGTTAAAGAAAGAATAAATGATTACATGGGAATGGACATGATTATTATAATGTATGCTTATCTATCAGTCAGTCATGATGTCGATGAGAGCGTCGTGATGGTGTAGCTGAGTGTGTGTGTATTGTGATTACAGGCACAAAAGCACGATCAACTGAGGGCGGAAAATTAGATGTTAACTGGTTGGTGTTCGTGAAGGCTCTGGCGTACCTCGAAAGCACACCTTGCTGCCTTGGCAAACCGCCAGGAGCCCAAATTATCGTACCGCATTTAGGTTGCTCTATACGATAAATTATATTAATATATACGATAAATTCATATATACTACATAAGACAAAGGCAATATTGCTTAATAGCATATTAGGCCTTTTATAACTTAACTTATTTACAATCTTATAATATACGATCTACTCGTCCTACGTCTGGTGCTGTAGGAGAGATCGTGACGTCACAGAGACATAAGAGATCACAAAAGTCATATTCTATCGTATTTATACGATAAAGGGCATGTGAGCTCCAGCAGCAAATAGAATTAGCCAAGATAGAAGAGAGAAAAACTATCAGTCATGAGCACATAGAGCTAGCAAAAATCCAAGCTGAGTCGACTAGGTACTGTGCCGACATGGATGTAGAGAAGTCGCGAGTAGAGGCAATGGGATAGCGACTTGGGGCTGTTCATGAGCAGTCTCTCTCGCACTTATTGAAACTGGTTCCGGTGTTTGATGAGAGTGGTGTAACAGAATTTTTCACACGCTTTGAGAAGAAGTGCCAGGAACACCAGTGGCCAGAGAATAAATGGGCAGCACTTGTATCCTCTAGATTAATAGGCAAGGGTCTTAAAGCCTACGATGTGTTACCTTTGGAGTTATGTATTGTGTACGAGGATCTCAAGGAGGCTGTCCTGAGGGCTTACGAACCGAAACCAGAAACGTACCGTTTGAAGTTCCGGGGTGTAACTAAGGGAAGAGATAGCACCTTTTTGGAACACGCCCGGGACTTGTCCGATGCTATGGGGAACTGGCTCCGATCTGAGAAGGTCACAAAATTTGATGAAATTAAGCAGTTAATGATGTTGGAGCAGTTCTTTAAGAGCACAGGCGGTGATCTAACTTTGAACTTAAAGGAGAAAAACCCAAGAACTCTAGTAGAAGCAGCAGAAATGGCTGATCTACGGCTGTCGTTGATTCGGGGTTGCGGGTCCTCACAGAAGTACGATGCAAGTGCTAGGGACCGTTATCCTCCCCCTCCCCGTAGCAACGACACATTTAAACAAAAGAGCAATGAAACTAAAACTGAATTCAAACCTAACACCACGCCGTATAAGAAAAGTCAGGGGCCTGTTACATCACAGTATAAGCCGAAACCGAAATTTATGTGTTTTAAGTGCCACAAGGAGGGTCATAAAGCAAATGAGTGCCCTAGTCGACCTCCTCCGGCATCCGTGTCTTTTGCTCACGGCATTGGAGTGTTCAAGAGGACATCGGAGTTTGTTAGAGGCATTTCTTCCGAGGTAAATACACTGCCAGTGCAGAAGGATCCGGAAGGCTTATTCCCTGTCCGTGATGCCTTTAGTGACCACAGGGGACTCGGTTGTGTGGAGTGGGGGGGTAGAAGACATGAGGTGAGAATTTTGCGTGACACTGGGGCATCGCAAACACTGTTGAGAAATTTCACTGGTAAACCTGTCAATACGGCGCGGGTGGTTGTGGTTCAGGGAGTTAATGCGACAAGGTCATACCCGCTTGTAAGAATGAAGATGGAGGTTGATGGTGTGACTCGTGACCTGGATGTAGGAATTGTGGAGAAGTTACCTGTTGGGGGCGTCGACCTCCTTCTCGGCAACGACTTTGCGGGGCCTACTTCTGAGGCTCCACCCTTGGTCGTTGCCGAGAAGCCGGCCGACGTGAGTAGGGAGGAGCAGGAGTGGGTTGAGAAGTGTCGGGGGCAACCTATGGCATGTGTTGTCACCCGTTCCCTTGCATCTAGGGGGTCACATTCTGGTCAACAGTCTTTAGATCAGCGGAGGAAGGGTACCGAGAAGGGGTTGAAAGTTGATGCGGTTGAGAGTTCAGTATCAGCGGACATTCTCGGGGACTCATTATTAGGACCAATTTTCGAGTCTAGAGAAGACCCATTAACTGTTCCTGAGAAGGCAGTGGATGGGCCTAAAAAGACGATGAGACAGCAACGGTACGCAGAGAGAGAGCAACGGGAGGCCAAATTTAATGTAGGAGGGGGGCATGAGTTGTTTCGCAAACACTTGGATAGGCTTGCTCCTTCGGACATTCGTAAGTTGCAATTGGAAGACCCGGAGGTTCTTGAATGTGGTACCGG